>JAAKBH010000933.1:0-75562 GCA_019776075.1 Amaranthus palmeri
GTGAACAATAAATATTGAACAGTGAACAAGGATTAATGGTCATTGAACAATGAACGATGAACAATAAATGATGAGCAATGAACAAGGATGATTAATCCATAAATGTTGAATGACCAAACAATGAACCATTAACAATAAATGATGATAACTAAAGATGAACACTGAACAAGGATACATGATCAATAAAGAATGAACAATGAACAATAATCAATGATAAAAGTTAATGCTCGATAACTAATGAACAGTAAATGTTGAGCATTCAACAAGGATCAATGATCAATGAACGATGAACAATGAACAAGAATCAATGATCTAACAATGAACGTTGAGTAATGAACAATAAACGATGAACAATGAATCAGGATCTTGATCAATAAACGATGAATAATGAAAAATGTACAATGAACAAGGATCAATGAAGAATGAACAATGAATAATAAACAATGAATGACAGATAATGAACAAGGATCAATGAACAATTAATGATGAACAATGAACAATAAATATTGAACAAGGATCAATGAAAAACGATTAATGATCAATAAACGATGAATAATGAACAATGAATAATAAATGATGAATTATGAAAACGGTTCAATGATCAATTGACATTGAACGATGAACAAAGAATGATGAAAAATGAATAAGGATCAATGATGAATGAACAACGAACGATGAAAAATGAACACGAATCAATGATTAATGAAACATGAACAATAAACAATGAATGATGATAACTAAAGATGAACAATGAACAAGGAGTGATGATCAATGAACAATAAATGATGAACAATGAACAAGTATCACAGATCAATGAACAATGAACGATGAATAGTGAACAATAAATATTGAATAGTGAACAAGGATCAATGGTCATTGAACAATGAACGATGAACAATAAATGATGAGCAATGAACAAGGATGGTTGATCCATGAATGTTGAATGACCAAACAATGAATGACGATAACTAAAGATGAATAATGAGCAAGGATACATGATCAATGAAGAATGAACAATGAACAATAATCAATGATAAAAGTTAATGCTCGATAAATAATGAACAATAAATGTTGAGCATTCAACAAGGATCAATGATCAATGAACGATGAACAATAAACAAGAATCAATGATCAACGAACAATGATTGTTGAGGAATGAACAATGAACGATGACCAATGAATAAGGATCTTTGATCAATAAACGATGAATAATCAAAAATTAACAATGAACAAGGATCAATGAAGAATGAACGATGAACAATGAACAATGAATGACGGACAATGAACAAGGATCAATGAACAATGAATGATGAACAATGAACAATACACATTGAACAACAATTAATGAAAAATGAACAATGATCAATAAACGATGAATAATGAACAATGAATAATAAATGATGAACTATGAACACGACTCAATGATCAATGAACATTTAACGATGAACAAAGAGTGATGAAAAATAAGTAAGGATCAATGATGAATGAACAACGAACGATGAAAATGATCAATGAACCATGAACAATGAACAATGAATGACGATAACTAAAGATGAACAATGAAGAAGGAGTGATGATCAATGAACTATAAATGATGAACACTGAACAAGGATACATGATCAATGAACAATGAACAATAAGCAAGGATCACTAATCAATGAACCATGAACGATAAATAGTGAACAATAAATATTGAACAGTGATCAAGGATCAATGGTCATTGAACAGTGAACAAGGATCAATGGTCATTGAACAATGAACGATGAACAATAAATGATGAGCAATGAACAAGGATCATTGATCCATGAATGTTGAATGACCAAACAATGAACCATTAACAATGAACAATGAATGACGATAACTAAAGATGAATAATGAACAAGTATACATGATCAATGAAGAATGAAGAATGAACAAGAATCAATGATAAAAGTTAATGCTCGATAAATAATGAAGAGTAAATGTTGTGCATTCAACAAGGATCAATGATCAATGAACGATGAACAATGAACAAGAATCAATGATCAACGAGCAATGAACGTTGAGGAATGAACAATAAACGATGAACAATGAATCAGGATCTTTGATCAATAAACGATGAATAATGAAAAATGAACAATGAACAAGAATCAATGAAGAATGAACAATGAACAATAAACAATGAATGACGGACAATGAACAAGGATCAATGAACAATGAATGATGAACAATGAACAATAAATATTGAACAAGGATCAATGAAAAACGAACAATGATCAATAAACGATGAATAATGAACAATGAATAATAAATGATGAACTATGAACACGGCTCAATGATCAATTAACATTGAACGATGAACAAAGAATGATGAAAAATGAATAAGGATCAATGATGAATGAACAACGAACGATGAAAAATAAACACGAATCAATGATCTATGAACCATGAACAATAAACAATGAATGATGATAACTAAAGATGAACAATGAACAAGGAGTGATGATCAATGAACAATAAATGATGAACAATGAACAAGTATCACAGATCAATGAACATTGAACGATGAATAGTGATCAATAAATATTGAACAGTGAACAAGGATTAATGGTCATTGAACAATGAACGATGAACAATAAATGATGAGCAATGAACAAGGATGATTAATCCATGAATGTTGAATGACCAAACAATGAACCATTAACAATAAATGACGATAAGTAAAGATGAACAATGAACAAGGATACATGATCAATGAAGAATGAACAATGAACAATAATCAATGATAAAAGTTAATGCTCGATAACTAATGAACAGTAAATGTTGAGCATTCAACAAGGATCAATGATCAATGAACGATGAACAATGAACAAGAATCAATGATCAAGCAATGAACGTTGAGGAATGAACAATAAACGATGAACAATGAATCAGGATCTTGATCAATAAACGATATATAATGAAAAATGAACAATGAACAAGGATCAATGAAGAATGAACAATGAATAATAAACAATGAATGACAGATAATGAACAAGGATCAATGAACAATTAATGATGAACAATGAACAATAAATATTGAACAAGGATCAATGAAAAACGATTAATGATCAATAAACGATGAATAATGAACAATGAATAATAAATGATGAATTATGAAAACGGTTCAATGATAATTTAACATTGAACGATGAACAAAGAATGATGAAAAATGAATAAGGATCAATGATGAATGAACAACGAACGATGAAAAATGAACACGAATCAATGATCAATGAAACATGAACAATAAACAATGAATGATGATAACTAAAGATGAACAATGAACAAGGAGTGATGATCAATGAACAATAAATGATGAACAATGAACAAGTATCACAGATCAATGAATAATGAACGATGAATAGTGAACAATAAATATTGAACAGTGAACAAGGATCAATGGTCATTGAACAATGAACGATGAACAATAAATGATGAGCATTCAACAAGGATCAATGATCAATGAACGATGAACAATAAACAAGAATCAATGATCAACGAACAATGAACGTTGAGGAATGAACAATGAACGATGAACAATGAATCAGGATCTTTGATCAATAAACGATGAATAATCCAAAATTAAGAATGAACAAGGATCAATGAAGAATGAACGATGAACAATGAACAATGAATGACGGACAATGAACAAGGATCAATGAACAATGAATGATGAACAATGAACAATACACAATGAACAACAATTAATGAAAAACGAACAATGATCAATAAACGATGAATAATGAACAATGAATAATAAATGATGAACTATGAACACGGCTCAATGATCAATGAACATTTAACGATGAACAAAGAGTGATGAAAAATAAGTAAGGATCAATGATGAATGAACAACGAACGATGAAAATGATCAATGAACCATGAACAATGAACAATGAATGACGATAACTAAAGATGAACAATGAACAAGAAGTGATGATCAATGAAATATAAATGATGAACAATGAACAAGGATACATGATCAATGAACAATGAACAATAAGCAAGGATCACTAATCAATGAACCATGAACGATAAATAGTGAACAATAAATATTGAACAGTGAACAAGGATCAATGGTCATTGAACAGTGAACAAGGATCAATGGTCATTGAACAATGAACGATGAACAATAAATGATGAGCAATGAACAAGGATCATTGATCCATGAATGTTGAATGACCAAACAATGAACCATTAACAATGAACAATGAATGACGATAACTAAAGATGAATAATGAACAAGTATACATGATCAATGAAGAATGAAGAATGAACAAGAATCAATGATAAAAGTTAATGCTCGATAAATAATGAACAGTAAATGTTGAGCATTCAACAAGGATCAATGATTAATGAACGATGAACAATGAACAAGAATCAATGATCAACGAACAATGAACGTTGAGGAATGAACAATAAACGATGAACAATGAATCAGGATCTTTGATCAATAAACGATGAATAATGAAAAATGAACAATGAACAAGGATCAATGAAGAATGAACAATGAACAATAAACAATGAATGACGGACAATGAACAAGGATCAATGAACAATGAATGATGAACAATGAACAATAAATATTAAACAAGGATCAATGAAAAACGAACAATGATCAATAAACGATGAATAATGAACAATGAATAATAAATGATGAACTATGAACACGGCTCAATGATCAATTAACATTGAACGATGAACAAAGAATGATGAAAAATGAATAAGGATCAATGATGAATGAACAACAAACGATGAAAAATGAACAAGGACCAATGATCAATGAACTATGAACAATGAATAATGAATGACGATAACTAAAGATGAACAATGAACAAGGAGTGATGATCAATGAACTATAAACGATGAACAATGAACAATGATACATGATCAATGAACAATGAACAATAAACAAGTATCACTGATCAATGAGCAATGAATGATAAATATTGAAAAATAAACATTGAATAGTGAACAAGGATCAATGGTCATTGAACAATGAACCATTAACAATAAATGACGATAAGTAAAGATGAACAATGAACAAGGATACATGATCAATGAAGAATGAACAATGAAAAAGAATAATGATAAAAGTTAATGCTCGATAAATAATGAACAGTAAATGTTGAGCATTCAACAAGGATCAATGATCAATGAACGATGAATGATGAACAAGAATCAATGATCAACGAACAATGAACGTTGAGGAATGAACAATGAATCAGGATCTTTGATCAATAAATGATGATTAATGAAAAATGAACAATGAACAAGAATCAATGAAGAATGAATGATGAACAATGAACAATGAATGACGGACAATGAACAAGGATCAATGAACAATGAATGATGAACAATGAACAATAAACATTGAACAAGGATCAATGAAAAACGAACAATGATCAATAAACGATGAATAATGAACAATGAATAATAAATGATGAATTATGAACACGGCTTAATGATCAATGAACATTGAACGATGAACAAAGAATGATGAAAAATGAATAAGGATCAATGATCAATAAACAACGAACGATGAAAAATGAACAGGGACCAATGATCAATGAACCATGAACAATGAACAATGAATGACGATAACTAAAGATTAACAATGAACAATGAGTGATTGGGAAGCTAGTGTAGAAGATTATTTCGAATATAAGGACAACCTAGAAGAACAGAAATTCAAAATCGCCAAGGTAAAATTGACTAAGTTAGCTGCAACCGGGTTAGAAGGGATACAGAGACAAAGGCTTAGGGAAGGCAAGGGCAAGATCAATTCTTGGGAAAAATTAAGAAAAGTCCTTAGAAGAAAATATGTGCCTAGCAACTATACCCAACAACTGTCTATGCAATGGAGTACCCTTAGTCAAGGAAATAGGTCTGTAGCACAATATATACAAGAGTGGGAGAGGTTATCTGTATTATGTGACATTAGAGACACAGAGGACATGAGGGTGGGTAAGTTTCTAGGAGGGCTGAGGGAAGACCTCAGGATTAAACTCACCACTATTCCTCATTTGACTGTAGCCATGGCTGGAGAACAATCACTATTGTTAGAACATTATGCAAAGAAAAGAGTCTTTCCTAATAGTGGGCAATTTACATCTAGGACTAGCCAACCTAATAATTCAAGAAATGTGAGCAGTTCAGCTTCTACCTCTAGGGCACCAATTGGGGAGGCTAAGGGAAAGAGTATAACCCCTCTGAAAGATGTAGTATGCTTTAAGTGTCATGGCCATGGACATTTTAAGGTGAATTGTCCTAATAACAGAGCATTTACCCTAGCTGAGTGGGAAGAAATTATAGGAAAGGAGAAACCTAGGATTATACTAGCAAGCATCAATGGAAGAGAAGAAGAGATGGGGACTGTTACTAAGAAGACCTAGATGGTACCTATATGATCAAAGAGTCAGGGGAAGTAACACCTTATGATTCAGAGTGTGAGTCTGATAGAGAGCCCTTATACCCAGAAGAAGAAAGACCTAGAGCTTTAGTAATCAGAAGAAGTTTCCATACTACACCTAAAGAAAAGAAGTCGGATCAAAGGGAGAACATTTTCCAGACCAAATGTAGGGTTAGTGACAGACTGTGTGAGCTGATTATAGATGGGGGTAGTGAGACCAATTGTGTTAGTTAAGATCTAGTGCAAGAACTGGGTTTAAAAACTCAAACACACCCACACCCTTACAAGCTTAGGTGGTTAGACAACAAATCTTCAGGATCTGTAGGAAAGCAGTGCTTAGTGACTTTGACTATAGGCTCTTATCAAGATCAAGTCTTATGTGATGTATTAGATATGAGTTCCTGCCACATACTTTTGGGAAGACCTTGGCAATATGACAAAAGAGTCAAGCATGATTGGTACACTAATATTTACACTTTGAGGCATGAAGGAAAACTGAAAGACCTAATACCTTTGCCCCCTCATAAGACCATACCTCCACCTAAACCTAAGCAACCTGTTCATTTGATAAGTAGGAAAGCTTATGTGAAGGAACTCAAACAAATAGGATATGGATGGATTCTGTTCACTAAGGAAGTTGAGCAAGGAGGGATAGAGTTACCTCAAGAGGTACAACCTATTATTGAAGAATTCTCAGATGTGTTTCCCAATGACTTACCTTTAGGACTACCACCAATAAGGGGCATTGAGCATCAAATTGACCTAATACCGGGGGCAGTGCTACCAAATAAACCAGCTTATAGGACCAACCCCAAGGAAACAGAGGAACTGCAAAGACAAGTCAAAGAGTTGTTAGATAAGGGTTTTGTGAGAGAAAGCCTTAGTCCTTGTGCTGTGCCTACCCTTCTAGTTCCAAAGAAAGATGGAACTTGGAGGATGTGTGTTGATAGTAGGAGCATCAATAACATCACTATAAAGTATAGATTTCCTATGCCAAGAATAGATGACATGATGGATGACCTAGCTGGTGCACAATGGTTTAGCAAACTTGACTTGAGGAGTGGTTATCATCAGATTAGAATAAGGGCTGGTGATTAGTGGAAGACTGCGTTCAAGGCCAAGTATGGGCTATATGAGTGGATGGTGATGCCATTTGGACTCACTGGAGCACCTAGTACCTTTATGAGACTCATGACTGAAGTTCTTAGACCTTTTTTGGGCAAATTCGTGGTTGTTTGTCTTGATGACATACTGGTTTACAGCTTAGGATTGCAAGAGCACTTGGATCATCTTAGGCAACTACTTATTATGAGGCTTAGGGAACAAAAACTTTATGCTAAGCTAGAAAAGTGCCAATTTCTTATGACAGAAGTAAACTTTTTGGGGTTTATAGTAGGCAAGGATGGGGTTAAACCAGATCAAAAAAAGATAGAAGCCATCAAAAGTTGGCCCACACCCACCTCCATCACCCAAGTCAGGTCATTCCATGGCTTGGCTTCATTTTGTAGGAGGTTCATCGAAAATTTTAGCAGTGTCATGAGCCCCATTACTGAGTGCACCAAGAAAGGAAGTTTTACTTGGACACCAGAGGCACAAGTGGCTTTTGAAAGGATTAAAACAGTCATGTGTCAAGCACCTATCCTTAAGCTACCTAACTTTAACCAACCTTTTGAGGTAGAATGCGATGCTTGTGGAACAGGAATAGGAGCTGTGTTGTTGCAAGAAGGAAGACAAATAGCTTATTTTAGTGAAAAATTGAATCAGAGTAGACTTAACTATTCCACTTATGATAAGGAGTTCTATGCCTTAGTTAGAGCTCTTGAGCATTGGTCCCATTACCTTAGAGCTCAACCTTTTGTGTTACACAATGACCACGAATCTCTCAAATATATTCATGGACAAAAGAAACTCAATATCAGGCATGCAAGGTGGGTAGAATATTTGCAAACCTTTGACTTTGTGGCTAAATATAAGACTGGTAAAACTAATGTGGTGGCTGATGCCCTGAGCAGGAAACAACACCTCTTGGCCTTACTAGAATCTAAAATCCTAGGTTTTGAGTTAGTTAAAGAACATTACCCTACAGATGAGGATTTTGGAGAGATCTACACAAGGTGCTTAAATGGACCTACTGGCACCTACTACCTGCAACAAGGTTTCCTATTCAACAAAAACAAGCTATGCATACCTAAGATACCTTTGAGACTTCTATTAGTGAAGGAAGCACATGAGGGAGGACTAGCAGGACATTTTGGGATCCAGAAAACCCTTGATATATTAGCCCAAAATTTCTTTTGGCCTAAGATGCTAGGAACTGTAGGTAAATATGCTCTAAGGTGTGAGACTTGTGTGAAAGCTAAGCTGGTTTTTCGTAAAGGGGATTACAAACCTTTACCTGTAGCCCACAAGCCTTGGGAACACTTAAGCATGGATTATTGTAGCATTACCTAGGACTAGGAGGGGTAAGGATGCCATCATGGTGGTGGTAGATAGGTTTTCAAAGATGGAACACTTCATAGCATGAACTAAAGTGGAGGATGCACAAAGCACAACTAGGTTGTACTTCGCAGAGATTGTTAGGTTGAATGGGGTCCCTAAATCAATAATATCGGATAGGGATAGTAAATTCCTATGTTTCTTTTTGGAACACCCTATGGAGACTGCTTGGCACTAAGCTTTGTTTCAGCACATCTCATCACCCACAGACAGATGGGCAAACTGAGGTGACTAACAAGACCTTAGGGTCTTTACTAAGAGCACTTGTTCACAAGAATCTTAGGGACAGGGACATAAAACTTAGCCATGCAGAGTTTGCCTACAATAGAAGTCCTAGTTGTAGCACCAAATATTCTCCGTTTTAATGTGTGTATGGTATGAACCCTACTTTGCCTATGTCACTAATTGATCTTCCTATTGATGATAGGTACAATCCCAATGCCCAGGAACAAGTTGAAAGTCTGCTCAAAATCCACAAACAGGTGCATGAAAATATCATAAAGGCCAACATCAAATATCAACTCAAAGCAAACATAGGGCTAAGGAACAACAAGCTACTACAAGTGGGAGATTTTGTATGGATTCACTTGAGGAAGGAAAGATTTCCTCAACTCCGAAAAAATAAGTTAATGCCCAGAGCCATGGGGCCCTTCCAAATAATTGATAAATATGGAGATAATGCTTTCAAAATAGACCTTGCTGAAGGAATTGGTGTGTCCCCTACATTCAACATTGGAGACTTGGCTCCTTACTTAGGGGATAATGAATTGAGGGCAACTCCTTTTCAAGAAGGGGGGAATGAACCATTTTGGGATGAGAATGAAGCTAATGAGGAGGAGGAGGAGGAGGCACCTGTTGTACTTGCTGCTCCATTTACACCATCAGTACCAGTTATACCAGCTACTGTACCTACTGCTCACACAGCTACTGTACCAGTTACACCATCATCAAGTGCATCATCATCAAATATTGTACCTACTACTCCATCTAAACCATCATCAAAGGCTGCACCAGTGCACACAACTACAGCATCAGTAGACAACACACCAGTGTACATAAATACAGCATCAGTAGACAACACAAATGACATTGTTGAGCAGCCCACCTTGCTGGGCATCCACAAAGCAACCCAAGATGACTCAAGGATCAAGGAAGATAATGATGGCATCTTGGTACATGGTCTCTCCCATATGGGCCCAAGGACACTCCTTAAAATCATTGACAACCCAAGAAAAGTAAAGCTGCAGGTCCCCAAGTCAGAAGGTCAGTCAGAAGGAACAAACGCTGATTTTGTTACACCAGTGAGTAGCAAACCTAGCACGCAATGGCTAGACCAGTTCAGTGGGCCTATGGGTCCACCAAGGGCATATTTGGAATCTCGAGACTACAAAGTTGAAGCCGAAGCATAGAAGAAGGATGGAAAACGCCTACAAGCACACGAGAATGTCTAAGGAAGGTCGCGTGGTTGACACAAAAGTGCACAGTAGTCAGATTGTGTTTTTTGTGCCTTAAAGAGTTTGTTTAATTGGCAAATGAGTAGCACGTGGAAGATATGACCGTTAGAAGTAGTTATAAACCTTGTATAGTTTCTATTTGATGCATTTGATCTCCTAAAGCCTATATATAGAAGGCCTATGAATGTAAGAACTCACTTTGGATTCAGAATACAAACACATTAGTTTTTTTTTTTGGAATTTAATTCCTTTGTCTTTTGGGATTGAGTATGATCATCCCCTGATCTTGAGTAGTCCAAGATCCTTCCTCATTACCCCCAAAAGTAGTCTTTGGTCGTAATAGGGATATATTGGCCTTGGGAACTCAATCCTCGAGGCATATCAATCCAAGAAACCCCCTGTGACAGCAAGGTGTGATATTACAAGGGAAGCTTGTATACGTTGGTTTGGAGGGCATTTACCTCCATGTTTTGAAGAAGGACGTGGCCAAGAAGACCCCAAGCATTGCACTTAAAGGCTTTTCATCCTAATTCAGTCCATATCCTGCCTTAGGGTTCCCCACTGCATACACAATTGTTGCCTATAGTTCTTTGGAACATATCTTCTCCTAAGGTGCTTCTTAAGTTTCTCCCATGATCCAATCCTCTCCCCGTCTTCCCTCCTTCTTTGCTTCTGAACACCCTCTAGCCAAACAGCAGCCCGTTTAGTAAGTTTAATCTTAGCAAGCTTAAACTGTTGTTCAGGGGAAGTGTCCTTGAAGTCAAAATACCTCTCAAGACTAGCCTCCCAATCTAAGTAGGTCTCTGGGTTATGACTGACCATCAAACTCAGGTAAGTCAAGCCTAAGGGTTTTGTCTTCTGTGACTCTATGGTTCTGGTGGGGTAATGGTGCCCTTTCCTCTTGGTGTCTAGTATTGTTAGCAACAGACAGTGCAAGTTGTTGCACAATGTCAGTAAGGAAATTAAATTTTTCCTCAAGATCCATGTTATGAGTCATGCTGCAAGAGGATATACAACAATTAATCCAAACAACAAGAAAAGCAGTCACACAGAAAAGAGTTAGAGTTTTAAGAAAGGGAATCTTTGATTCCTTAATGCCAATCACTACTGAATATAAGAAATGAATGATACTAAACTCAAAATGCTACCTTCTAGGGAGTTTTAGTCAGATGGTTACCTGATTCTTGATGAAGAAATGTATAATTTTAGTCCCCCCCCCTTATACAGAGGTCTTACCAATCAGAGGTGCTGTTGATTTTGGTTGCACTCTGAATTTTCTGTAGTTTTCCTCCTCCTTGGATGATGTCTTTTGTGTCAAACTTGCTTTGATACCAAGTTACACCAATTATAGGAGGAAATGTTGATTTTCAGACCACTCACACACAACAAGGGATCCTCTTACACAAACCTGTTACCAAACTAAACCAAGAAAGCCAATCTTGGCTTGATCCAATAATTCTTGTAGGCTGATTATCCTTGGAAGGGACCTAGGATAACCTCCTGAGTTATTAGGCCCAATCCTCACACTTCTCTCTGAGATCCTTGATCTTGGAGAAGAATGACTCCTTTCTTGAGGATGATTGCCTCACAATCACTCAAAATCAGAAAAGAAAGCAAATGCACACTTAAGCAAATGAATGAAGAGAATTGTATTAAAACTGAAAAGTGAGTTCTTAGGATCACACACACCTCCTTATATAGATTTTATAGGGACACACTAAAATTACATAAGCAAGCACTTGCCTCATCATGTGCACATTTCAAACAATCAAAACAGAAAGAGATAAGTATCCAAAATTAGGCCTACAGTCTTCTTTTACAGATCTGTTGACCAGGTGGAGCAATTGCGGAGGAACATGTCAAGGAAGTGATAAACACAAGCCAACACAACAATCTTCCATGTTCCACAATAGCATTTCATAGCACAACAATGCTTTAAGACATAAAGGACCAATTTCAGCATATGGGTGAACATGCGACGGTGCAAGGTTCCTCCGAGGCTGGTCCGGATGTTTGGGAAGGAATGCAAGAGGAAAATGGCATCTTCATACATGGAACCTTCAATCAAAACCATAAGTAAGCTCATAAACAAAGGAGAACCTCAAGAAATGAAGATAAAGGTCGCACAATCACCAAAATCTACTGTCAAAACACATGCAGCAGCAGGCCACAATAATGCCGACCACACGACCTTCGTGACATTGTGTAACATGGATCAAAGGCCTATGGGAGATTCAAAGGGCATAAATGGAATCTCTACACTAGGATCTTTCCATCAAGCCATTGGAGACCCATTTCCATGCACGAGAAGACAACAAGAAACTGAGCCAAAGGTCCCCCACTCACTCGCTGAAACTGACATAATTAAAACAAAGCGTGCACACTGTTGACCAGCGTACTTTACAAGGGTTGTGCCAAGCTAACCAGGGAGAGATAAAGGTCATGGAAGGAAGGGATGGAATCTCCACACTAGGAGCTTTTCATAAAGACATTGGAAGCCCATTTCCATGCACAAGAAGACCTCCAAAAAGGAGCACAAAGGTCACCTGCCCGTAAGATTGCTGTCAGAATGCTGCTGTGCATTTCTGTCTTTTTTCTCATTTAGTTTTAATTAGGCACGTGCTAAAAAACGTGTTATTAGCTATAAGTCATTAGTCTTTGCATCCCTTATGTCTTACATGTTTTCCTTATATCTTAGGCCTATAAATAAGGGTCCAAGCATTATAAACATTTTAGTTTTGAGTTTTGAATAAAAATATCAACATTGGATTTCTCTCCTTTGTTTTTTCGTTGTGAATGTGTATGAACATTCCAAGATCTTGAGTAGTACAAGACCATCAACTATTGCATCTCAAGAGTAGGCCTTGAGTGTATTAGGGAATGGTTGCCTTTGGATTATCAAAGATCCAAATCTTTCAGTCCAAGATTCACCATGTAGCATTGTTTCTGATTTTGTGAAGACAACCACTGTTTTGTATGTATTTGGGACGTGTTGGCTATCAATTTGTGAGGAATCAAGGGTTGCTCTTCTTCTCTACATTACATTGAAGACTTCCCACCCCAAATACACTCCAATTGATTGCTGTCATAGTGTTTCTTTGGAAACAGAAAAATCAGTTTCTGCACAATTTTGTGAACTATTTTAGTTGTGATTGAACAAAATGAATGCGGAAGAGAAAAGGGCGTTAATAGAGGAAATCATAGAGACCATGAACCGGGGGTTTGCTGAGTTAGGGACAAATAATCAAGATAAAAACAATAACAACCGGAATTATGAAGAATAGGAGTCTTAGGGTGGATGTAGCTGAGTTTACAAGACAATCTTTGAACCCCGAGGACTATATTGATTGGGAGTCTAGTATTGAGAGTTTCTTTGAGTATAGGGAGACCCCAGATGATAAGCAATACAAGATGGCCAAGGTCAAACTTACCAAATCAGTTGCTACTTGGTTAGAGGGGATTTAGAGGCAAAGAGTTAGGGAAGGTAAGGGAAGATTAACTCTTGGGCAAAACTGAAAAAGAGTCTTAGGAGGAAATAAGTGCCAAGTAACTACACCCAACAACTATCCATGAAATGGAGTACACTTACCTAGGGAAGCAAGTTTGTAGACCAATACATCCAAGAGTGGGAAAGGCTATCTGTGCTGTGTGATGTCAAGGACTTTGAGGATATGAGAGTAGGGAAATTTTTAGGAGGATTAAGAGAAGACCTTAGGATGAAGCTTTCCCTTATTCCTAATTTGACTGTAGCCCTAGCAGGAGAGCATGCCCTATTATTGGAACAGTATGCTAAGAAAAGGACCTCACACACTATAGCCCCATCTGGGAATAGACATAGTCAGCCTGTCAGCACAAGGGGTGAGAGTATTACAGCATTTCATAGACCTAATCCTAGTAATGAACCCAAGAGTAAAGGAGTGAATCCAATTAAGGATGTGGTTTGTTTTAAGTGTCATGCACATGGACACTTTAAAGCCAATTGCCTAACAATAGAGCTTTCACCTTATCTGAATGGGAGGACATTAGGAGTAAGGAGAGACCTTGAACCATCTTGGTAAGCATTAATGGTAGAGAGGAAGAGATGAGTACTGTCACTGAGGATGAAGACTACTTATATAATAAAGGAGACAGGGGAGGTCACTACTTATGAGTCTGATTCTGATTTGGAGAGGGAAGCCTTATATCCAGAGGAGGAAGGGTATAGAGCTTTAGTGATTAGGAGAAGTTTTCATTCAACACCTAAGGGAAAGAAGTTTGACCAAAGAGAGAATATTTTTCAGACCAAGTGTTGGGTGAATAAGAAACTTTGTGACCTGATCATTGATGGAGGGAGTGAGACTAATTGCGTGAGTCAGGACTTAGTTCAAGAGCTGAAATTGAAGACTCAAACCCACCCCCATCCGTATAAGCTAAAATGGTTGGACAATAAAGCTAGTGGATCAGTAGGGGAACAGTGTCTAGTGTCTTTGACTATAGGATCCTACAAAGATCAGATATTGTGTGATGTTCTTCACATGAGTGCTTGTCACATCTTGTTGGGTAGGCCATGGAAATTTGATAGAAGAGTGACTCGTGATGGTTACACCAATATCTACACCTTAAGACATGAGGGCAAGTTGAAAGACCTAATTCCATTACCACCTCACAAGTCCATACCTCCTCCTAAAGCCAAGCAACCCGTTCATCTAATTAGTAGAAAAGATTCCACCAAGGTGATCGAACACATAGGTCAATTGGATCATTTCATAGCATGTACAAAGGTTAAGGATGCACAAAGCACAGCTAGGTTATACTTTGCAGAGGTTGTTAGGTTGCATGGGATCCCTAAAACAATAAAATCAAATTGGTAAGTTCCTTTTGGAACACCCTGTGGAGACTGTTTGGCACTACATGCCATGTAGAGTTTGCCTACAATAGAAGTCCTAGTTGTAGCACAACATGCTCACCCTTTGAATGTGTTTATGAAATGAATCCGTTATTTCCTTTTACACTAACTGATTCTCTTAATGACAGATGCAACTATAATGCCCGTGGACAAGTTGGGAGTTTGTTCAAAATTCACAAACAAATCCAATTGAATATTGTGGAGACCAATGCTAGATGCCAACACAGAGCTGACAAGGGACTGTAGCGCAACAAGCATCTTCAAGTGGGTGATTTTTCTTGGATACACCTCAAGAAGGAAGGATTTCCTCATCTTAGGAAGAATAAATTAATGCTTAGGGCTATGGGACCATTCCAAATAATAGAGCAATATGGGGATAATGAATTCATGGTTGATTTGCCCGGCAAGTTTGGAATTTCTTCTACCTTCAATATAGGGGACTTGACTCCTTCCATAGGGGATACTGAATTGTGGGCAATTCCTTCACAAGAAGGGGGGAATGGAGCAAATGCGGAGGATCATGTCAAGGAAGTGATAAACACAAGCCAAGATAACAATATTCCATGTTCCAAAATAGCATTTAATAGCACAACAATGCTTAAAGACATAAAGGACCAATTTCAGCAAATGGGTGAACATGCAACTGTGCAAGGTTGCTCCGAGGCTGGTCCGGATGTTTGGGAAGGAGTGCAAGAGGAAAATGGCATCTTCATACATGAAAGCTTCAATCAAAACCATAAGTACTTGCTCATCAACAAAGGAGAACCTCAAGAAATGAAGATAAAGGTCGCACAGTCACCAAATTCTACTGCCAAAACACATGCAACAGCAGGCCACAATAATGCCGACCACACGACCTTCGTGACATTGTGTAACATGGATCAAAGGCCTATGGGTGATTCATAGGGCATAAATGGAATCTCTACACTAGGATCTTTCCATCAAGCCATTGGAGACCCATTTCCATGCACGAGAAGACAACAAGAAACTGAGCCAAAGGTCCCCCACTCACTCGCTGAAACTGACATAATTAAAACAAAGCGTGCACACTGTTGACCAGTGTACTTTATAAGGGTTGTGCCAAGCTAACCAGGGAGAGATAAAGGTCATGGAAGGAAGGGATGGAATCTCCACACTCGGAGCTTTTCAACAAGACATTGGAAGCCCATTTCCATGCACAAGAAGACCTCCAAAAAGGAGCACAAAGGTCACCTGCCCGTAAAATTGCTGTCAGAATGCTGCTGTGCATTTCTGTCTTTTTTCTCATTTTGTTTTATTTAGGCACGTGCTAAAAAATGTGCTATTAGCTATAAGTCATTAGTCTTTGCATCCCTTATGTCTTACATGTTCTCCTTATATCTTAGGCCTATAAATAAGGGTCCAAGCATTATAAACATTTTAGTTTTGAGTTTTGAATAAAAATATCAACATTGGATTTCTCTCGTTTGTTTTTTCTTTGTGAATGTGTATGAACATTCCAAGATTTTGAGTAGTACAAGATCATCAACTATTGCATCTCAAGAGTAGTCCTTGAGTGTATTAGGGAATTGTTGGCTTTGGATTATCAAAGATCCAAATCTTTCAATCCAAGATTCACCCTATAGCATTGTTTCTGATTTTGTGAAGACAACCACTGTTTTGTTTGTATTTGGGACGTGTTGGCTATCAATTTGTGAGGAATCAAGGGTTGTTCTTCTTCTCTACATTACATTGAAGACTTCCCACCCCAAATACACTCCAATTGATTGCTGTCATAGTGTTTCTTTGGAAACAAAAAAATCAGTTTCTGCACATTTTTGTGAACTATTTTAGTTGTGATTGACCAAAATGAATGCGTAAGAGAAAAGGGCGTTAATAGAGGAAATCATAGAGACCATGAACCGGGGGTTTGCTGAGTTAGGGACAAATAATCAAGATAAAAACAATAACAACCGGAATTATGAAGATAGGAGTCTTAGGGTGGATGTAGCTGAGTTTTACAGGACAATCTTTGAACCCCGGGGACTATATTGATTGGGAGTCTAGTCTTGAGAGTTTCTTTAAGTATAGGGAGACCCCAGATGATAAGCAATACAAGATGGCCGAGGTCAAACTTACCAAATCAGCTGCTACTTGGTTAGAGGGGATTCAGAGGCAAAGAGTTAGGGAAGGTAAGGGAAGATTAACTCTTGGGCAAAACTGAAAAAGAGTCTTAGGAGGAAATATGTGCCAAGTAACTACACCCAACAACTATCCATCTTTACTGCAAGCGAGCCATTCCATCTTTGATAGTCAGCCAAGCCATCTTTTGCCCTCTTGACACAAATCTCCGGGGAAGAATAGATGTTCTCGAAGCATAACTCGTTCCTAGCGTATTAAATCTGCCATAAAAACTCAATTAGTAACTCGACATAATAAGGGGAATTAGAAAATAAAAGATCAGTTATCCAAGATCGAATATCAGGAGCATGATCAAGATAAACCATATTGGGCGCCACACGCCAAAACTGACGAACCCAAGAGCACTCTTTAAAAATATGAATAGCCGACTCATGAGCACCACACCGTTGACAACGCCCAATCTCCAAAACACCCTTTTTCTGTAAATTACTATTATGAGGAATAATGTCCCAAATAGCACGCCATATATTCGGAGGGATATTAAGCCGCCACAATTTCTTCCACATAGGATCGGGGCCCGAAGAGCAAGAGGCCATATCCATACGGTTCAAAGCAACCAAATAAGCCTCTTTGACTTTAAAACCTCCATCTGCCTTACCATACCAAGCCCGCTCATCCTCCACCCCCGAGGAACCAATCGGCACACTAAGAATACTGTAGAAACACTTAGAGACAATGAACTGTAACAAGAGGGGGGGTGAATTGTTACTTGCGCCTTTTGAGTATTTTTAGCCCTTTTTATTGCGGAATTTGATTATCAAAAATACTCAAGACAATATAAAAGAAAACAAGAAAAGGAACACCAAGATTTAACGTGGGAAAAAGAACCACGACCCACTAGGGATTTCTCTTCTCTATTATTTTATGTAAATCACTCCTCTCTTACATAAAATAACTTCTCCTCCTCTACTCTTTTTCTCCTCTCGGTAACTCCTTACCGTTTCTCTTCTACACGGTAAATTCTTACCGTTTCTCTACTCTTCTCACGGTAACCTCTTACCGTTTCTCTATACTCTACCCTTTAGACTTACCCAAGTCTAAATAACAAAAACTCTCAAATAAACCCGTACAAGATTTATCTAAAGTGGATGAATCATATCAAGAATAGCACAAGGAATAAATCTTGAAATTAATTAGCCATTAAAGTCAATCAAGATTTCCTCTCTTTATTTTGTAAACCTCACGAATTATATTTGGGCACAATATTTTCGGAAAAATATTTTCTCTCAAAATGATCTCTCACTTGTGCCGGTTCAATAAAAATCTCTTATATAGATTTTAGTTCTAAACTACCCATAATCCCATGATCTGAAATAATGGGAGTTGTGGGTTTAATTTCCGCGTGAAGTCGTAGGAAAGCTTGGTAGTTACTCCAAGTTTTCTTGTCCTTTTAGCTAAAAATAGCTAAGACAATTTAAGAAATCTTATTTTAAAATCCTAATTTTAAGGAATATTTTTAAGAGTTAGTTAAATTAATTTCTAAATTATTTTCCTTGTGCATCCTAGACTAATTCATCCGTACAACAAAACTAAATAAGAAAAATAAAAATTAAAAATTATTTTCCTAATTATTTTGTTGACAGCTCCTCTGACCGCTGATTCTGGGAACACTGCACTGTCTCCGATAGACCAATACTCGAATTCTGACTTGACCTTGGAACAGTTAATAAGTAATCCCTTTTCAACGCTAAATGGTCCATCGACGATCCTTATAAAGATCGGATATTTGACCTAACAAAACAATCTCAAAGACAAATTATGTTTGTTTATTAAAGTTTATGTTATCATCAAAACTAAATGGGCCAACAAATACGATCAACATCAACCGGGAGGAAAACACTCTTAACCTTAGCCAAGTTCCAAGAATGCGAATCTTGATCAATAAAATCAACGACCCTAGCCTCTGGATAAAGAACCGTAGGAGGAGTAATAACTCTCCCAGTACCCTCACCCCCAAGCCAGGCATCCCCCCAAACACGAACCGTTTTACCGTCCCCAATTCTCCACCTAGTACCACTTTCAAGAATATATCTAGCGCTCCAAACACTACGCCAAGTGTAACTAGGATTATGCCCAATCTTAGACTCCCACATACTAGTCTTAGGGAAATAATGGCACTTCAAAGTGCAGGCAAGAAGAGACGTAGGATGAATGTGCACCCGCCATAACTGTTTCGCAAGCAAGGCCATATTAAAACTCTCAAGATCACGGAAACCCATGCCCCCTTCTTCCTTCGGACGACACATAAAGCTCCACGACTTCCAAGGGATACCCCAATTATTGCCCGACCCCCACCAAAAACTCCTAACAATACCTTTAACTTCATTAAAAAAAGCCGAAGGGAGTTTAAAACAACTCATAGCGTAGCTTGGAATGGAACTAATAACCGTCTTAATAAGGATCTCTTTTCCCGCCCTTGAAAGGAGCCGCTCCTTCCAACCTTGGAGCTTTTTCCAAATACGATCCCGAATGCCACTAAACGAAATCTTTTTGGAACGATCAAAAAGAGTAGGAAGCCCTAAATAACGGTCATGCTTTTCCACCTCAATCATACCCAACTTGTGACAAATAGCGGCCCTAACATCACTGTGTAACCTATGACTAAAAGAAATGGAACTCTTATCCAAATTGATTTTCTGTCCGGATAACAATTCATACTTTTTAAGGATATCGTTAATAGTTTCAGCACTCTCTAAATTAGCTCGGGCAAAAAGGAGACTATCATTGGCGAAGAAAAGGTGCGTCAAATTTGGAGCCCCTCAAACTATAGAAATGCCGTGTAAAGAATGATCCTCGTGAGCCTTTTTAATAAGGCTTCCAAATCCCTCGGCGCACAATAAAAAAAGATAGGGCGACATAGGGTCTCCTTGTCGTAATCCCCTTTGAGGAGTAATTCTAGAAGTGGGTTGCCCATTAACCAAGAAATCGTAGGAGACCGAAGAAACACACGTCATAACCCGCTCAACCCAACCGTTAGGAAAACCCATCTTGATCATAATAGCCCGCAAAAAATCCCATTCTATCCTATCATACGCCTTGCTCATATCGAGCTTGAGCGCCATAAAGCCACGTTTCTTTGCCTGATTATGTTTCATAAAATGAAAAACTTCCACCGATAAAAGAACATTATCCGTAATGAGTCTCCTAGGCACAAACGCACTTTGTTGTTCATCGATGATAGAAGGAAGAATTTGCTTAAGCCGATTTGCCAAAACCTTTGAAATGAGTTTATAGGAAATGTTGCATAGGCTAATCGGACGCAAGTCTTTCATCTGAACCACTTTCTAGTAAAAAAAATATAATGAACATGTTTGAGATTAACACACATTCAACTAAATCTAGTAAATTAAATCGTTACAAATAATTCACTAAACTCTTCATGTAAACATATTACTCTAATAAATAATTTTAAAACTTTTTCCAAATCATGTGGTTAAACATGACTTAAGTTTTTAAAATAAAAAAAAAACTAAAGAAAATTAACTAAGAAACGAAAAAAACATAAAGAAACACAACAATCTAAGCAATTCAAAATATCATAAGGTTTTGAGAATCAAAGATAAGTCAAAGTGATATTTAATAAATCATGTCAAACAACAATTAATCAAATTTAATCATCTTATCCATAAGTATCCACAAGTACTCCCATGATGATACAAATAATCCATTTCATATAAGAATAACAAAACAGTAAGTCAACAAATTACTACTCTTCCATTAAGTATATAGAACAAGTTAAAGTTTTAAGAAACATGCAATCATGCTAAACTTCTTAAAGACTTAGAACCAATTAAAGTAATCTAAGGCATTAAAATAATCTAAGGTCTTAAGACAAAACAGAGAATCAAAATCAATAAGACAAAACAGAGAATCAAAATCAATTTAGAACTTAAGACAAAGAATGAATCAATTATCAAGATTTAGACAAAGAATGAATCAATTATCAAGATTTAGCAAAAACATAAGCAATCACAAACATTCATTTATGTTTGTTTACTACTCTTCGCCCTTTTGGCATCAATCAAAAAGTAGGGGTGTGAATCAATCCACAGCTCTAAGGCAAGACAAATTAAGATAGTAAGCAGCAAACTAAGAAAATAAATGCCAAAACATGAACCAAGAAAGCACGCATTCAAACATTATAGACCATAGGGATAGAAAATAAAGATGATATATAAAAGATAAAATGTTGTGGGTTAGTTAGTAGCATAAGCAAAATAGAAATTGTTTTTGTACCCCAGCTCGGTACATAAAAAAGCAAAACAAAAGAATATATTGTTTAAGAGATTACATAGAAATGGGCCAACCAAACATCAAATTTTTTAAATGAAATATAGAAGCAGAGGCAGGATCAGGCAGCAGGCTCCTCATCAACAAACTCAGTTTGCACCTCCACAGTGTCAAGCTTCGCACCGAGACGTGTTTCCATGTCGGTGAGTTGCTCAGCAATGGTAGATAGAGAGGCACGCACTTCACTTTGAAAGGCACATAATTGAGACTGCATATCAAGTAGTGTAGAATGGACATGAGCAAGGGTAATAGGCGGAGGAGGGATAGTAGTGGAATCATCAAAACCAGTGGGTAAGGGTGATGGTGGTGATGTAAATGGTGGTGGAGTAGTGGCTATTGGTGATGATGGTATAGGTGAACTTGGCTTTGGTGATGGTGGGGTTAGAGAGGCAATATCATCATTAAGGCACGAAGAACTCTTGAATGATTTCTTAATGTTCTTAAGAGGCACATTGAAGTCCTCATCCTCTGAACTAGATTGTTCATCCACTAATTCCTCTTTTTCTTCTTCCCCAACTTGTTCCCCCTTACTAACAGCTTCCCCCTGAGTCACTGTTTCCCATTTGTTCCTGTTCTGTCTCTGCCTCAGTAGTGGCAGTGGGAACAGTGTCCTGCTCTACATTCTCTACATTCTCCCCTTCTACTTCTGTTTCACCTTCCTCTTGTTCCTCATCGGAACTAACATACTCAACATCATCCTCTGCATCCTCTAGAATTCCCTTTTCATTTAATATAAGATGCAAGTTGTTAAGACACTTTGCACCTATTTTGTTATTACCACTCATAGGAAATTCTAGGCCTTCAAGAGGCACACCAAACTTTTTAAATATATGGGTTAACAAGCCACCATATCCAATCATCGTTTTCTTCTCAACACAATCAGCTAAATGAGAAATCATCAAAGAAGGAAAATTGATTTTTATATGATTTGCTAAACAGTAAATCAAAGTAGCATCCCTTAAGTTCACTTCACTACGCTTTGACCTCCGAGGCAAAATAAACCTCCTAGCAACATGGTATAATAATTTATGAAGTGGACTAAGAGAATTGTGACTAAAACGTTTTTTATCATTAATCCTTAAAAATTTTAGCACGGTTTTTTCATTAATTCCTGAAAAAACTATTTTTGAACCGACATAATAAGTGTCGAAACCTACAGCAGGTACCCCAAACCATTCACCTAACATCAAACTATTGAATTCAATCTTAATCTTCTTCACAATGCTTGAACACACACCATTATCAATCGAAAAATTACTTATAAATTCTCGCATCAAATATGGATACATTGAATTGCAAGATAAGTCATACATAAGTACCTCCCATCCTTGATTACTCAAGATCGCATGCAATTGAGGGAAAGAAGTTGTTTCATACCAGTACTTGTCGAGTCCAAAACCAACAGACATTTCTTTGGAAATTTCTTCAGCACTATCAGGGTCACTTGCTTGGCCCTCTTTACTGGTCGACTAGATGAAGTTCCTTTAGAGTGGGCTTTCTTTGTGCCTCCTTGCATGGGTTTAGGAGTGGTTGATCTTTGGCGTTTTTGAGAAGAGGATTGTGGAATTTCAGTGGGTGAAGGATGAATTACCTGTAAAGGCTCGGGTTGGATGAATTTAGGGCTTTTCCCTTTGCTCATTGATGATAATCTTGGCGATTTCATTGTGTTGGTAGAGATGAAGGAAAGAAGTTGAGAGAGGTAAGAATGAAGGTTTGACGGTTTGGTGAGTTAAAGAAGGAGTTGTACTTTGGTAATAATGGTTATTGTGATGGATGTGACGTGAGTGTAAGGGTTATAAAGGGTGTGAAGGGACGGTTATGAAAAGAGAGTACATCTTCTTGAAACAGTTTTAGCGTATGAACTGAGTGAGGTAACGAAAAGTTTTAAGTGTAAGTTCGTTGAATTTGTCGATTAAGATAACTACTTTCCGAAACACCTCGATGATCCGTCTTCCATTAAAAAAAATGTTGGTTCACCGAAATAATTAAAAAAATAAAATGCTGGAATTTGTGGAAAATAAAATATTTTTGTGATTTTTCAAAAAATAATTTATAATATGTGGGTAATAATATAATAATATATAATATAAGATAAGTTATGCTACTTGGTCTAATCAGTTCAAACATGCAAGCAATCAAGATTAAGTTTAAGACATAAATTTAAATAGAAGCATACCCAAATCTCGCAATGATTGAGTAATCAATCTTGGTTGTTGTGGTTGATTGAACCCCCTTCCGATTTTTCAAGATGTTTTGAGGAGTAATAATAGCATTAAACTCTAGTGAAGCTTGATCATACCTAGCTCCAGCCTCATCTTTTCAAATTGTTCTCTTGGAAGCGGTTTGGTCATAATATCTGCAACTTGATCACTAGTATTGACATGTTTAACAATAATATTTTTATGCTCTACGTTATCCTTAAGAAAATGGTGTCTAATATGAATATGTTTAACTCTACACTACAAAAAAAGTTGCATCTACCAACACTTATTTAGCCTCGTTTGATTAAGTGTGACCAATAAATTGAGTTTAGGCACGCTTAAAAAGCGTGAGAATAATAGCCACACTTATAGGTGTGACTGGATGTTAGCCTCTCTTATAAGCGTGACTAAAATCAAATTAGAAAAATAAACAAATTAATTGATATAGCCACGCCTAATAAGTGTGCCTTAACCCAAATTAAATTTTTTTAAAAGAAAATTTAGTAGAAACCCTAATTTATTCGTTCTCCTTCTATTCCCTCAGCGGCACAAATTTTGTGGATCTTATTTTACTTCTAACTGATCTTCCATCTCCCATTTTTGACTCTTTCATCTCTGTTCTAGGTTTCTACCTTCTTCAACTTCTCTACCCCTACCTGTTGCACGCGATTTGCAGCCCTTTACTCTTCAAGGCGAGTCCTTTAATTTTCTTTTTTTTTTTGTTTATTTTTTTTCTACTAAATTTTATCGATGTTATTAGTTTGTTTTAGATTGTCGATTAAACTTAATTTTTTCAGTTTTCTTTTGTTGTTTTTTTATAAGTTTTGTTGTTCCTTATAGCTTTTCGATTAAAAATGATGATTGTTTTGTCTGATTTTTTTCTCATCTTTATTGATTCATTTGTTCTTTCTTCATTCTTCTTTATTTGGTTCGAAAATTGGTATTGGTTTTTTCAGTTCTCTCTACTGTCTCAGTTTCATGTGTTTAATCTTGGTACTGGTTTTCAGTTGCTTAGAAAAATTAGATCAAGTGAATTGGTTTTTAGATGGTTGTTTCCTTGAACTAGTATTATGTATTAAGATTACATGTTTGTAATGTAGGAGTAATTTTTTGATAAACTGCTTAGGTAGTGAACTATTATTTTGAAGATAAGGATTTTATGTATTTTGGCCCTTTTCATTTTCTTTTTTTGGTAGTGAAGTAGCAATTTGCTAATATCTTATGCTTTCTTGAATTAATTTGTGTAATTTTTTATCAAGTTGGTAATATCTTTATTTTGTTCAAATTAGAAATATTATCAACCTTATCTTCTGTTTTGCTGGCTTAGTGAGAGTGAGCTTATGTTTCTGCTCCTTGTGCTTTTGTTTCTGGTTTAGTGTGGTTGTGCATCAAGTACTGTCTTGATTTAGTTCTTTGCTGCTAATTTGTTGCCTCAGCTGAGGGCTTGTGATTCTGGTGGTGTGTTGCTTACTGCACATTGATGAGCAACTCAAGGGTTGTATGTTTCACTTTGTTGTGCTGCTGAGCTGCTTGTTTGTGTTGGTTATTTTGCTTTCTTTGCTGTTTTCTGTTGCTAGTTGCCTTGTTCCCTATGTTTCTACTCTGTTGGTTTCTTGTTGATCTTCTAGCTTCATGCTGCTGGTTTGATGAACAAAGGCTTTGAAGTTACTGGATGTTATTCTATTGCTGCGAAGCCTTGCTTATATATTGTTTTGCCCGTGCATATGCTGCTGAGTTTTGCTGAACTAAGGCTTTCTGTGCAGCTGTGTTGTTGCTGTTTTCTTAAAGTCTGATGCAAGCAACATTTGACCTGATGACTGTGCTTGATGCTTCTGACCTGCTGACTGCTGTTCTTGAAGCTGCTCCCTGCTAGTTGGTTTGGTGTACACAACCTGCTGCTCGCTAATCTCTAATCTGGTTTGGTGTACACAGCCTGCTGCTCGCTGATCTCTTCTTGAGCTACTGTTGGTCTGATGCAGGGGCTGTTGTCTTTAGCTTTTGTTTTCTACTAGTTGTGAATGATTACATAGGATTTGCTAGTTGCTGCTTCGAATTAAGTATATATAGTTGCTACTGATTTTGTGTTGTACAAAGCAAGACTCTTGGCCAGTGTTCTTCTAGTTGAGTATAATTGAGTATAGTTGCTTCTAATTGAGTATAGTTGCGACTTTGCTACTGATTTTAGTGTATTTTGGTTTTTTGTGGAGAATAAAAAAAACTTAATTTGCCAAAAATAAATAAATAAATAAATAAATAATAATAATAATAATAATAATAATAATAATAATAATAATAATAATAATAATAATAATAATAATAATAATAATAATAATAAGGAAAATTTGCCAAGAATAATCCCAACTATCACCCGTTGGCCAGAAATAATCCCAACTATTGATTATTTTTTAATAATCCCAACTATTGATGAAGTTTGCTGAAAACAGTCCCACTCTATTTTCAACCGGCTGTGGAAGGTTTTTTGAGTATTTTTTTTTACCTTTTTTTTAACTTTAATATAGGTTTACCTAATTTGATGAAGGAAAGTTAAAAAAAAAGCTAAAAAAAAAATACTCAAAAAACCTTCTACAGCCGGTTGAAAATAGAGTGGGACTGTTTCCAGCAAACTTCATCAATAGTTAGGATTATTAAAAAATAATCAATAGTTGGGATTATTCTGGCCAACGGATGATAGTTGGGATTATTCTTGGCAAATTTTCCTAATAATAATAATAATAATAATAATAATAATAATAATAATAATAATAATAACAACAACAACAACAACAACAACAACAACAACAACAACAACAACAACAACAACAACAACAACAACAACAACAATAATAATAATAATAATAATAATAATTTACCGCCAAAATTATTTGAAATGTTAATTATACTCATTAGCCACGCTTATATGTGTGTCAATACACAAGTAAAATAATTGACTATTAGAATAATTTAGCCTCGCTTATTAAGTGAGGATAGTTTACAACACCTATAAGCGTGGCTATAGGTACTACCAGCCACTATTATAAGCGTGACAATGAGTGATTCTAGCCACGCTTATTAAGCGTGCCTACAATTTACCCACAAAGCACAGACCTCGCTTTTTTAAGCGTGGCTAAATCCATCAGCCTCATATATAAGCGTGCCTAAATGTATTTTTAAGCGTGGGTATCTACAACTTTTTTTGTAGTGCTAGAATGATGCACTGGATTTTTTGAAATGCAAATAGCACTAGTATTATCACAATAAATAGGAATACATTCAAGTTTAATACCAAAGTCTCTTAGCTGTTGTTTAATCCAAAGCATTTGGGAACAGCAGGCAGCTGCTGCCACGTATTCAGCTTCTGCAGTGGATAAAGCTACTGTGTTCTGTTTCTTGGAACTCCATGATACCAAACAGGATCCAAGAAACTGTACCATTCCTGAAGTGCTTTTTCTATTCACAAGATCACCTGCATAATCTGCATCACTATACCTTTTCAAGTCATAGACATCACTTTTCGGATAAAATAGGGACAAGTCATCTGTTCCCTTTAAATATCTTAGAATTCTTTTAACTGCCGTATGATGTGATTCTTTAGGATTTGATTGAAATCTAGCACATAAACCAACACTAAAAGATATATCGGGTCTACTAGATGTTAAGTATAGTAGAGATCCTATCATGCCTCTATACATTGTTTGGTCAACGTTAATACCGTTAGAGTCTTCGTCTAATCTAATGTTAGTGGCCATGGGTGTATGGTTTGTCTTAGCATTATCTAGTCCATATTTCTTTAGAAGTTCTTTTATATATTTTTGTTGATGAATATAAATACCGTTAGCAGTTTGTTTAATTTGCAAACCAAGGAAGAAATTTAATTCTCCCATCATACTCATTTCGAATTCATTACTCATTAGGTCCGCAAATTCCTTACATAACGATTCGTTAGTTGCACCAAAAATAATATCATCAACATATATTTGAACAACTAAAATATTCGAACCTTTATTCTTAAAGAATAAGGTTTTATCAATTTTACCACGTATGAACTTGTTATCGATCAAAAACTTAGATAATCTCTCGTACCATTGTCTAGGTGCTTGTTTTAGCCCATAAAGAGCTTTGTCAAGCTTGTAGACGTGATCCGGAGAAATTGGGTTTTCAAAGCCAGGTGGTTGTTCCACAAACACTTCTTCTTCTAGAAACCCATTTAAGAATGCACATTTTACGTCCATTTGATATAATTTAAAATTCATGAAAGCAGCAAATGAAATAAGAATTCTAATAGCTTCTAATCTAGCTACGGGAGCAAAAGTTTCAGTATAGTCAATACCTTCTTGTTGATTGTAACCTTTTACCACTAACCTTGCTTTGTTTCTTACGATTGTTCCATGTTCATCTAGCTTGTTCCTGAATACCCATTTCAGCCCAATAATTTTCTTGTTCTTCGGTTTAGGTTCCAAGTGCCATACTTTGTTTCTTTCAAACTCATTCAATTCGTCTTGCATAGCTACCACCCAATCCGAATCTTGTAAAGCTTCTTCATGATTCTTGGGTTCCATTGTTGAAAGAAAAGCAAAGTGTGCACAAAAGTTTCTCATTTGTGACCTTGTTTGTATTCCTTTGTTCATGTCACTTATGATCAAGTCAAGTGGATGTGATCTATGGTGTTTCCATGGTCTTGGAACAAAGTCTCTGGTGGAGACAGATGTAGAAGTAGGCTCACTGACTTGATTCTGATTTGGTTCACCATCATTTCTCTCTTCTTGATTTTCTCTTGGAATAACTGGATTAGGAACTGCAGGCTGTTCCTTTTCTGCCTGTGGCTCCTGTTCTTGATTTGGTTCAGCATTCTAAATCTGTTGTTGTTCTTCTTGATCTTGCTCCTTTTGTATAAGTTCTTCATCATCTAAATCAGCAAGACCTATTTTAAAATCACCTGTTTCTTGTTCACTTGTCATAAAGTTAGTTTCATCAAATATAATGTGAACAGATTCCTCAACACACATGGTTTTCTTATTATAAACTCTATATGCTTTACTATGAGATGAATAGCTAAGAAATACCGCTTCATCACTTCTTTCATCGAATTTACCAATATTTCTTTTTCCATTAACATGCACAAAACATCGACATCCAAAGACTCGAAAATATGAAATATTAGGTTTAATTCCTTTAAATAATTCATAGGGGGTTTTAGAAGTGATAGGTCTAATTAATACTCGATTTAATATATAGCATGCAGTATTTACGGCTTCGGCCCAAAAATTTCTAGGTAAACCACTAGCAATCAACATAGTTCTAGCCATTTCTTCTAAAGTTCTATTTTTACGTTCAACCACACCATTTTGTTGTGGTGTTCTAGGTGCGGAGAAATTGTGACTTAAACCATGCTTATTACAATAATCCATAAATTTTGAATTTTCAAATTCTTTACCATGATCCGATCTTATGTGGACTAGTTGATTGTTACTAGATTTCTGAATTTTAGTAGCGAATGCAACAAATTCATCAAAGGCCTCGTCTTTGCTAGATAAAAATAAAGTCCATGTAAATCTACTGTAATCATCAACTATAACAAAAACATAACGCTTACCGCTGCGACTTTGTATTCTCATAGGTCCACAAAGATCCATATGAATTAATTCAAGTGGTCTTGAGGTGGTCACGACATTTTTAGGTTTAAAGGATGACCTTGCATGTTTTCCTTTAGCACAAGGATCACATACTTCATTCTTTTGAAATTTTAGGGGTGGTAATCCTCTTACTAGGTCTTTAGATCGTAAATTATTAAGCAATGAAAAACTAGCATGACCTAATCGTTTATGCCAAAGAAGAGGGTCATCTTCTATAACGCTTAGACATGTTAAACTGGTTTTAGGAACAGTGTGCAGGTCCACCACATAGGTGTTCCCTTTTCTGATCCCTTCCAGAATGACGTCTCCTGTGTCGTTCCTAGAAATGATGCACTTATCAGAAGTAAAGCTTACAGAGTTACCTTTGTCGCAAAATTGAGAAATACTTAAAAGATTGTGCTTTAAATTCTCGACCAAAAATACATTATCTATAGCATGGGAACTTGACCTTCCTATCTTGCCTTTTGCAATGATTTCACCTTTCATGTTGTCGCCAAAGGTCACCGTTCCTCCATCATAGGCTTCTAGTGAGAGAAGTTTTGATCTATCGCCTGTCATGTGCTTGGAACAGCCACTGTCGAGATACCATGAGTTGTTCCCCCTCACTAGAACCTGCAAAACGAAATTAGTTGTTAGAGGGTGGAACCCAGCCATCCTTGGGTTCCGTGTCGATTATACAAGAATCATATTTCTTAATCCAAACTCTATCGACATATATTTGGTTCGTTTTGTTATGCTGTTCCCTTTTTAAACATTGATGTTTCAAGTGCCCAGTTTTGCCACAAAAGGAACAAACTTTGTTACTTGGGAGATCAACGTAGACCTTTTTTCTTTTTATCATGTTTGTCATATCCTAGACCTTCGGTTCCTATGGTTTTAGCATTAAGAATCCATTTGGGAACTTCTTTGATTTTCCCTTTTTCTCTTGAATTTAATTCAAGCTTAAGTCGATCATTTTCTTTTAAGGCGGATTCTAGGTCTAATTTCATTTGTAAAAGAACACATTTAATTTCTTTATTAGACTCGTAATTTACTTCCATCTCAAATTGCTTAAGTTGATTTAACTCAATATTTAACATGATGTTTTCTTCTTTAACTTTTTCTATAGCTTCTTTTAACATCACATAATCAAGCAATTCAAAGAATCGAGTTTGCACATCGGACCTAAAAGAATTAAGGTAGGATATTTGGTCTTTACACGCTTTAAGGTCTTTTTCAGTTTTGAGACAGATGGCTGTTTGTTTTTCCAAATTTTCGTGAGATTCTAAAATCATGCTAATTAATCTATGTTTATCCAATTTAAATAAATAATCAGAAAATGGATCAGTAGACAGTACCTCTTTTCCTTTAGCCTTTTCATCATGCGTTGCCATGAGACAAAGATTTGCTACTTCTTCTTCTTTAACGGGAGCTTCGGTTTCGGTCTCGCTTTCAGATTCTCCCCATGCAGCTATCATGGCTTTGCGTAAATCGGCTTTGTTGAAATTTCCTTTAGTAGGTTGTCTTCCTAGTTCTCTTGCTTTCCCTTTGCCTTTCTCATTTTTCCATAATGGGCAATCCTTGATTAAATGCTCGGTACTTCCACATTTGTAGCATTCATATGTCTTGGAATTTGAAGTTCCTCTTTCTTTGTTGTTTCTTTGATTCTTATAACTGTTGTTCCTGAAAAACTTCTTAAACCTACGTACCAGCAAGGCTACCTCTTCCTCGTCAGTTTCTAATTCTTCTTGATCGTTTGCTGTCAGAGCCCTTTTTATTGCGGAATTTGATTATCAAAATTACTCAAGACAATATAAAAGAAAACAAGAAAAGGAACACCAAGATTTAACGTGGGAAAAAGAACCACGACCCACTAGGGATTTCTCTTCTCTATTATTTTATGTAAATCACTCCTCTCTTACATAAAATAACTTCTCCTCCTCTACTCTTTTTCTCCTCTCGGTAACTCCTTACCGTTTCTCTTCTACTCACGGTAAACTCTTACCGTTTCTTTACTCTTCTCACGGTAACCTCTTACCGTTTCTCTATACTCTACCCTTTAGACTTACCCATGTCTAAATAACAAAAACTCTCAAATAAACCCGTACAAGATTTATCTAAAGTGGATGAATCATATCAAGAATAGCACAAGGAATAAATCTTGAAATTAATTAGCCATTAAAATCAATCAAGATTTCCTCTCTTTATTTTGTAAACCTCACGAAATATATTTGGACACAATATTTTCGGAAAAATATTTTCTCTCAAAATGATCTCTCACTTGTGCCGGTTAAATAAAAATCTCTTATATAGATTTTAGATCTAAACTACCCATAATCCCATGATCCGAAATAATGGGAGTTGTGGGTTTAATTTCCGCGTGAAGTGGTAGGAAAGCTTGGTAGTTACTCCAAGTTTTCTTGTCCTTTTAGCTAAAAATAGCTAAGACAATTTAAGAAATCTTATTTTAAAATCCTAATTTTAAGGAATATTTTTAAGAGTTAGTTAAATTAATTTCTAAATTATTTTCCTTGTGCATCCTAGACTAATTAATCCGTAAAACAAAACTAAATAAGAAAAATAAAAATTAAAAATTATTTTCCTAATTATTTTGTTGACAGCTCCTCTGACCGCTGATTCTGGGAACACTGCACTGTCTTCGATAGACCAATACTCGAATTCTGACTTGACCTTGGAACAGTTAATAAGTAATCCCTTTTCAACGCTAAATGGTCCATCGACGATCCTTATAAAGATCGGATATTTGACCTAACAAAACAATCTCAAAGACAAATTATGTTTGTTTATTAAAGTTTATGTTATCATCAAAACTAAATGGGCCAACAAATACGATCAACATCAACCGGGAGGAAAACACTCTTAACCTTAGCCAAGTTCCAAGAATGCGAATCTTGATCAATAAAATCAACGACCCTAGCCTCTGGATAAAGAACCGTAGGAGGAGTAATAACTCTCCCAGTACCCTCACCCCCAAGCCAGGCATCCCCCCAAACACGAACCGTTTTACCGTCCCCAATTCTCCACCTAGTACCACTTTCAAGAATATATCTAGCGCTCCAAACACTACGCAAAGTGTAACTAGGATTATGCCCAATCTTAGACTCCCACATACTAGTCTTAGGGAAATAATGGCACTTCAAAGTGCAGGCAAGAAGAGACGTAGGATGAATGTGCACCCGCCATAACTGTTTCGCAAGCAAGGCCATATTAAAACTCTCAAGATCACGGAAACCCATGCCCCCCTCTTCCTTCGGACGACACATAAAGCTCCACGACTTCCAAGGGATACCCCAATTATTGCCCGACCCCCACCAAAAACTCCTAACAATACCTTTAACTTCATTAAAAAAAAGCCGAAGGGAGTTTAAAACAACTCATAGCGTAGCTTGGAATGGAACTAATAACCGTCTTAATAAGGATCTCTTTTCCCGCCCTTGAAAGGAGCCGCTCCTTCCAACCTTGGAGCTTTTTCCAAATACGATCCCGAATGCCACTAAACGAAATCTTTTTGGAACGATCAAAAAGAGTAGGAAGCCCTAAATAACGGTCATGCTTTTCCACCTCAATCATACCCAACTTGTGACAAATAGCGGCCCTAACATCACTGTGTAACCTATGACTAAAAGAAATGGAACTCTTATCCAAATTGATTTTCTGTCCGGATAACAATTCATACTTTTTAAGGATATCGTTAATAGTTTCAGCACTCTCTAAATTAGCTCGGGCAAAAAGGAGACTATCATTGGCGAAGAAAAGGTGCGTCAAATTTGGAGCCCCTCAAACTATAGAAATGCCGTGTACAGAATGATCCTCGTGAGCGTTTTTAATAAGGCTTCCAAATCCCTCGGCGCACAATAATAAAAGATAGGGCGACATAGGGTCTCCTTGTCGTAATCCCCTTTGAGGAGTAATTCTAGAAGTGGGTTGCCCATTAACCAAGAAATCGTAGGAGACCGAAGAAACACACGTCATAACCCGCTCAACCCAACTGTTAGGAAAACCCATCTTGATCATAATAGCCCGCAAAAAATCTCATTCTATCCTATCATACGCCTTGCTCATATCGAGCTTGAGCGCCATAAAGCCACGTTTCTTTGCCTGATTATGTTTCATAAAATGAAAAACTTCCGCCGATAAAAGAACATTATCCGTAATGAGTCTCCCAGGCACAAACGCACTTTGTTGTTCATCGATGATAGAAGGAAGAATTTGCTTAAGCCGATTTGCCAAAACCTTTGAAATGAGTTTATAGGAAATGTTGCATAGGCTAATCGGACGCAAGTCTTTCATCTGAACCACTTTCTTAACCTTCGAAATAAGGACAACGTGAGTATGATTAAGATCACATGGCATATGGCCATGATTGAGAAAATCAAGAACAAGATCACACACTTCCGAACCCACCACCTCCCAATATTTGTTGTGAAAAATTGTCGAAAGACCGTCGGGACCCGGAGATTTAAAAGAATGGATCTCCTTAAGCGCCCTTAAAATCTCATCCTTATGATAAGGACTATTCAATAAAGAAAGCATGGAATCATCAAGTCTTGGCCCAATAAAATCCAAATGCTGGGCTTGAATTGGCGCATGAGAAGAGGAAAAAAGGTCTTTATAAAAATCCAAAACCACATTATGAATAGCCTCAATAGACGTTTGCGGTTGCCCATTTTTATCATAAAGCATCTTGATATTATTACGTTTGATCCTACTCGAAGCCTTGGCGTGAAAAAACGCCGTGTTTTTGTCCCCGTCTCTAAGGATAAACGGGCGACACCTTTGCCACGCCGCCGTTTCCTCGTCCCGCCGCAATTCCCGCAACTCACGCTCCACTTCTCGACACTCATCAAGAATACTCCTCGTTTGATTCCTTTCCTTAAGAGCCCGTAACCTTTTCTTGAGCCAAGCAATACGCCACTGCGATCTTTTAAAAGTCTCCCTATCCCATTGTAAAAGAAGCTTCCCACAACATTTTACCGTGGCCATCCAAGAATTATTAAATTGATCGTGGGATTTGAGCCAAACTTGTTTCATAAGATCATCAAAACCCGTCGCATGGAGCCATTTGGCCTCAAAACGAAACAGCTTTTTCCTCCTAAGAGGTGGCCCAAGCAAATTTCCCTCCTTGCCCCCTAAAAAGATCACCGTCTCAGCTGACGCCTCCCTAAAAAGATCATGCCATTTCGAACTTGCAACAAATCTATCCAGACGCTCTTCAATAAGCCCTTCGCTTCTTCCGTTGCTCCAGGTAAAAGGATGCCCATTATAACTCACATCACGAAGCTTAAAGAGATCCAAAACATCACGAAAACCCTTCATCGAAAAAAAATCACTAGGATTCCCACCACGTTTTTCATGGGCATAAAAAACATTGTTAAAATAGCCTCCAATGAGCCATGCCATATCCGATTCCCTACCAAGATGACGAAGAAGATCCCAAGTCAAATACTTCAACCCATGATCGGCCCACCCATAGATCCCAGTGAAACGCCAGTGTTCTCCCGAAGAATGCCTAATACTAACATCAATGAAGTGATTACCCATAGCCCGCAAACTAACATTCTCATCTTTATGCCAAAGGAGAGCAAGACCCCCCGACTTTCCCACCGGGTCCACCCAAACGCCATTCACAAGACCCACCCGACGTTGCACCTTCTTAATAACAGCCCCATTACATTTAGTCTCGGACAAAAATAAAATAGTGGGGGAATAACTCCTCACAAAATCCATAAGGGAAGCACTTGTCATGGGATTCCCCAACCCACGACAATTCCAACATAAGATGGGATTAATTGACCACCGAGGACCCTATCGGTGGGGTCCGCCACACTCACTATACTCGGCACATCCTCAATCTCCATAGGGTTTTCACCTTCTTATGTTGTGTGTCATCCTGCAAGTCTGACAAATACAAGCACGACGTATCATCATTTGGCCTCTTATCACCTCCCATACACGACACCACAACCCCATGATCCTTGTAATGTTCCTCCTCCGATTGCACCACCCCCTCCCTTCTCCTAAAACACCTCCACTTCCTCCCCGAATTACCAACCTCTTTCTCACCCGAAAGAGCCAAAAGCTCTAAAACTGAACCCTCCTTCCCCTTCTCCTGCCCCAAGCTCTCCATATTCCCCACCTCACCTATTGAAACCGTAGAAACATTTCGACTCTGAACAGCTTGATCATAACTATTCAACCCCACTTTATCCATCAACTCCGTCACCCTATCCACCCTTTCCTTCAGCTGCAAAGGCGGATTCCTCCTAAGAGGCTTAGTAACAAAGAGCTTCTTCGCAGACCCCGTCTTTCCCGACCCATCCTCCTCCGTACCCTGATCACGAACCGGCCTCCAAGGCGAAGCCCGCAAACCACTATTGAAATTCTTCACCGGCGAGCCCTCCCCCTAAAACTCTTCACAATCTTTGGTCCCGTGACCAAGCTTTCCACAAAAGAAACAAAAAAGGGGAATCTTTTCATACTTTACAGAAACTTTTGTAGACATTCCTCCACGAAGCTTCAAATTAATATATTTCTTGAGAGGCTTTCTTACATCAAGAAGCACCCTAATCCTTAGCGACTTTTCGATCACCATCGTATCATTCTTGTCTTGGGCCACGAATTCTCCAACTTTATTGCCCAAAACGATAGCATTCCCCTCGTTCTGCCGCCCCTTAAAAGGAAGGTCATAAAACCGCACCCATATGGGCAAATAAAAAAGCTCCGCCGCCGAAGGTTTCTCCATGTCCTCAACTTCCCCCAATAAGAGAGCATAGTGATCAAAGTGCCAAGGTTGGCCCTCGATCACTTTCTTCTTGTCACGCCAATGATGAAATTGGAAAAGAAAGACGTTTTTATCAATGCTACTAATCTTTAAACCATACTTTATCATCCATATACCTTTGATAGTATTAATGAAAGCATTGGCATTGATAGTCCTTGCCGTCCAAACCTTACCAATAAGCCCCAAGGCCAATCTCTGTTCCTCCTTCTCCCCAACGTCATCTTCCCATACCACATCTTCATCCTCCGAATCTTTATCATCAAGAACCTTCTTATCCTGTCGTAAACCCATATCCCCTTCTTGAACATGAGAATTCCCACGCTCCATTCTCGAAAGAAGAGAGGAGAACTCCCCTACTGCCCCAAAAATTCGCCGGACTTACTAACTTCATTCGCCATCACGACAGACACACTGAAAAAAAACACAGAAGAAAGAAGACTACAGACCCAAAAACATCCAAGAAAGGAAGACAGACACTAGCACTGAAGGCTAGAGAAACGACCCTCCCAAGGAAAATCCTAGAGGGAATTTTAGAGAGAGAGAGAGAGAGAGAAATTTTTCTCCGGAAAAACTATTGAAATGTGAGAATATTTAGGTATTTTTTTCTACACTAGGAGCTTTCCATAAAGATATTGGAAGCCCATTTCCATGCACAAGAAGACCTCCAAAAAGGAGCACAAAGGTCACCTGCCCGTAAGATTGCTGTCAGAATGCTGCTGTGCATTTCTGTCTTTTTTCTCATTTTGTTTTAATTAGGCACGAGCTAAAAAACGTGCTATTAGCTATAAGTCATTATTCTTTTCATCCCCTTATGTCTTACATGTTCTCTTTATATCTTAGGCCTATAAATAAGGGTCCAAGCATTCTAAACATTTTAGTTTTGAGTTTTGAATAAAAATATCAACATTGGATTTCTCTCCTTTGTTTTTTTTTTTTTTTTTGTGAATGTGTATGAACATTCCAAGATCTTGAGTAGTACAAGATCATCAACTAGTGCATCTCAAGAGTAGTCCTTGAGTGTATTAGGGAACTGTTGGCTTTGGATTATCAAAGATCCAAATCTTTCAATCCAAGATTCACCCTATAGCATTGTTTCTGATTTTGTGAAGACAACCACTATTTTGAATGTATTTGGGACGTGTTGGCTATCAATTTGTGACGAATCAAGGGTTGTTCTTCTTCTCTACATTACATTGAAGACTTCCCACCCCAAATACACTCCAATTGATTGCTGTCATAGTGTTTTTTTGGAAACAAAAAAAAATCAGTATCTGCACATTTTTGTGAACTATTTTAGTTGTGATTGACCAAAATGAATGCGGAAGAGAAAAGGGCGTTAATAGAGGAAATCATAGAGACCATGAACCGGGGGTTTGCTGAGTTAGGGACAAATAATCAAGATAAAAACAATAACAACCGGAATTATGAACATAGGAGTCTTAGGGTGGATGTAACTGAGTTTACAAGACAATCTTTGAACCCCGAGGACTATATTGATTGGGAGTCTAGTCTTGAGAATTTCTTTGAGTATAGGGAGACCCTAGATGATAAGCAATACAAGATGGCCAAGGTCAAACTTACCAAATTAGCTGCTACTTGGTTAGAGGGGATTCAGAGGCAAAGAGTTAGGGAAGGTAAGGAGAAGATTAACTCTTGGGCAAAACTGAAAAAGAGTCTTAGGAGGAAATATGTGCCAAGTAACTACACCCAACAACTATCCATGAAATAGAGTACACTTACCCAGGGAAGCAAGTCTGTAGACGAATATATCCAAGAGTAGGAAACGCTATATGTGTTGTGTGATGTCAAGGACTCTAAGGATATGAGAGTAGGGAAATTTTTAGGAGGATTAAGAGAAGACCTTAGGATGAAGCTTTCCCTTGTTCCTAATTTGACCGTAGCCCTAGCAAGAGAGCAGGCCCATTATTGGCACAGTATGCAAAGAAGAGGACCTCACACACTATAGCCCCATCTGGGGATAGACATAGTCAGCCTGTGAGCACAAGGGGTGAGAGTATTACAGCATTTCATAGACGTAATCCTAGTATTGAACCCAAGAGTAAAGGAGTGAATCCAATTAAGGATGTGGTTTGTTTTAAGTGTCATGGACATGGACACTTTAAAGCCAATTGCCCTAACAATAGAGCTTTCACCTTATCTGAATGGGAGGACATTAGGAGTAAGGAGAGACCAAGAACCATCCTGGTAAGCATTAATGGTAGAGAGGAAGAGAGGAGTACTATCACTGAGGATGAAGACCCAGATGATACTTATATAATTAAGGAGACAGGGGAGGTCACTACTTATGATTCTGATTCTGATTTGGAGAGAGAAGCCTTATATCCAGAGGAGAAAGGGTATAGAGCTTTAGTGATTAGGAGAAGTTTTTATTCCACACCTAAGGGAAAGAAGTTTGACCAAAGAGAGAATATTTTTCAGAGCAAGTGTAGGGTGAATAAGAAACTTTGTGACCTGATCATTGATGGAGGGAGTGAGACTAATTGTATGCGTCAGGACTTAGTTCAAGAGCTGAAATTGAAGACTCAAACTCACCCCCATCCGTATAAGCTAAAATTATTGGACAATAAAGCTAGTAGATCAGTAGGGAAACAGTGTCTAGTGTCTTTGACTATAGGATCCTACAAAGATCAGATATTGTGTGATGTTCTTCACATGAGTGCTTGTCACATCTTGTTGGGTAGGCCATGGCAATTTGATAGAAGAGTGACTCATGAAGGTTACACCAATATCTACACCTTAAGACATGAGGGCAAGTTGAAAGACCTAATTCCATTACCACCTCACAAGTCCATACCTCCTCCTAAAGCCAAGCAACCCGTTCATCTAATTAGTAGAAAAGATTGTGATGCAGGATCACCTACATCTAGTGCTCATATACAAGCCCAAGTTAACATCATGATACATCAAATGGCCAATGCTCAAATACAGGGTCCAAATGACAAATCATCATTTAACTTTGTAGTTTCAAACTAAGTCTCATGTTCGAGTCGTTTTTAATGTCTTTATTTTTTTTCCAGCAATTTTGAGTCATTTAACTTAGTATTTATGTTTCATGTTTTTTTTTCAAAGTCCTAGAATGATTAAAGCCAGGTTTAGGATCAAGCTTAATCATTCTTCATGTTTAGTTAGTCGAGTTGTACATTTCTTTTTATTTGAGTCTTGTAATTATTTTTGCTCATGGTTCAAACATCATTAAAATGCATGAACAACCAGCCCAAGTATCATCAGAAATATTGAAGAAGTTATTTGCACACAATTGCAAATATAGTCGTTTGAAGATCCAAAATCCAGCCGAAATTGAGCTCTATTTATTGAAGATAAAGTGAAATATTTTCATGAATATTTCCACTATGTTTCCAGCCTAAATTATTTCATGAAGATTGAAGCAAAGATTGTGCAAATATTGCTGATTTTGTAGCCGTTTATTCCAGCCCATATTGTGCAAATATTGCTCAAGATAATCAGCCACGTTGGAGTGCAATAAAATCGTCCAGAATATTCATCCCAAATATTGCAACAATATTAGAAGATGTGCTAGCTTATCAAAGGAATATTGCAGCCCAAGAAAAATATCTTCAAGGATAATTCAGCCCAATCTTTTGCAATATAGCCGTTGAGTGCAAGGCAATTTTCCAGAATATTGCAAAGTATAATTCAACCTAATCTTTTGCAATATAGCCGTTTTTTTATTTTCAATTGTATCTTTTCTTCTTGCTAATTAGTCTTAGTACAAATAAGCTTTGTAACTTGCTGGTTCAGCATTCGATTTTGATTAATACAAATTATAACCTTTGAGCAATTTCCTTTGTTCTTTTCTTTGCAATTACTTTCACTTGGATTAGTATGATTATTTGAAATTCCTATGCTTTTTAATCTTTTGGCTTAAGATTGAATGTGTTCTTAGGAGCCCATTGAATTAACATGTGGTGAATTTCTGTATCAAGTTAGTACTTTGGTTTTGCCATTTCCTAGTTGATTGTCATCAACATATTTTTTAATTCCCTTGCTACAAAAACTCACAAAATAACAAAAACAATACAGAATTATCTTAGACTAATTTCGAATTGCAATTTCATAAAGCGTGTGTTTATAGCTTGTTGTGTTTAAGACATGGCTAACCTATATCATCTTGGTGTCAGAGCCACGGCTACTCTCCTAGCCTTAATTCCGTTCATTCATAAAGATGTCTCAAAGTGGTGAAGAAGAACCAAGGGATCTGGACAGAATCATTGCTGAACAAAACGCCACAATAAAATACATTCAAGCACAACTCAAAGACTACCAGCATTTGAAGCGTACTATGAGGGAAGGTGGAGATGATGATGAATCTGAAAGTTCCAAAGCCACAAAGCCTATACATCGTGGAGATGATCTTAAGGTTGATATTCCATAATTTGAAGGGAGGTTAGATGGAGATGAATTTCTTGAATGTTTAAGGACTGTTGAAAGGACTTTTGATTACAAGAATACGGATGACGATCGCAATGTAAAAATTGTTGCTTTAAAATTACGAAAATATGCTTCTACTTGGTGGGCTAGCAAGTGTGCTAAACGAGAACGTGAAGGAAAATATAAGATAAAGTCATGGGAAAAAATGAGAAAACAAATGAAGGAAAAGTTTCTGCCTTCATACTATATGCAAGAAAACTTTACCAAATTGCAATACCTACAGCAAGATGGCAAGAGTGTAGAGGAGTATGGACGAGAATTCGAGACCATGATAATGAGGTGCGATCTTAAAGAGGATGATCATCAAACATTGGTAAGATTTTTAAATGGTTTAGACCCAAAAATAAGAAACATTGTAGAATTGCAACCATACACCAGCCTTGATGATTTAATTAATATTGCTCATAAAGTGGATAAACAATTAAGGAATAGAATGAAGGAAACCCCACGTTTTACTTCATCAAGAACTAACAATATAAATTCATTTCAAAAGAACACTCCTAATTCCTATTCTAAACCCAATTCGCAAGAATCCAGACCTTTTAGAAACAATCACCCAAAACAGCCCCAAACTACTTTAAATACACCTCAAACCCAATCTAATTCATCCAATGCAAGAAGATGTTTTAAGTGTCAAGGCTTAGGACATATTTCATCCGAATGCCCTAATCGCAAAATGGTAAATCTGGTTGAATGTGATGATGATCAAGAGGAAAACAAGGAGGATTTTTATGAACATAATGAACCTGATGAGGAAACATATTATGGGGATGAAGGAGAATTATTGGTTATGCGGAGAGCTCTTAGTGGGGTTAAAGCCAAAGAACCGAATCAACAAAGAGAGGCCATATTTTACACCAGATGCACGGTTATAGGCAGGGTATGTTCTCTTATTATTGATGGAGGGAGTTGCACAAACGTGGTTTCCAAAACTATGGTGTACAAGCTTAATCTCACTACTACTCCACATCCTGAACCCTACATGATTCAATGGTTGAATCAAAACAAAGGTATTTCTGTAAACTCTCAAGTTTTAATTTCGCTTTCAATTGGTAATAGTTATAAGGAAAAACTTGTTTGTGATGTTATACCTATGGATGCATGTCATATTCTTTTAGGAAGACCTTGGCAATATGATAGAAAAGTTGTGCATGATGGCTTTAAAAACACGCATACATTTGTTATAAATAATATGAAAATCACATTAGCTCCTTATACACCAGCCCCTAGTTCTAAATTGCAAGCAACTTTAACTAATTTTCATTCTTTGATTCCTATACTTAAAAGTGAACAACATGAATTTATTGAACGTAAAGAATTGTTATTAATGAATGAAGAAACCGAATCTGTTTTGCATGATCACCATTTGCTTATACCTTTGCTTGATGAATTTGCATATGTTTTTCCTAATGAAATACCAAATGGACTTCCGCCTAAAAGAGATGTACAACATAAAATTGATTTCATTCCTAGTTCCTCATTACCTAACAAACCAGCCGATAGAACTAATTCTAAAGAGACCGAAGAAATTAGGAGACAAGTTGATGATTTGTTAGCTAAAGGTTTGATTAGAGAATCCATAAGTCCTTGTGCTGTTCCAACCTTGCTTGTGCCTAAGAAAAATGGAGAAATGAGGATGTGTGTGGACAGTAGAGCCATTTTTTTAGAATCACCATTAAGTATCGATTTCCCATACCTAAACTTAATGATTTGTTGGATGATTTATATGGTTCAAAGGTTTTCTCTAAGATTGAACTTAGGAGTGGGTATCACCAAGTTAGGATTCATGAAGGCGATGAATGGAAAACAACCTTTAAAACTAAGGAAGGACTTTATGAATGGTTAGTTATGCCTTTTGGTTTGTCAAATGCACCATCTACATTTATGAGGCTTATGAACCAGACCTTAAAACCTTTCTTGGGTCAATTTGTTGTGGTTTATTTTGATGACATTTTGGTTTATAGTCAAAGTGAAAATGAGCATGTTGAACATTTGCGTCAAGTTTTTAGTGTGCTAGCTAAGGAAAAGCTGTATGAAAACTTAGAAAAGTGTCATTTCTTTTCGGAGTCAGTTAAGTTTCTTGGGTTTATTGTATCAATTGATGGGATTAAAGCTGATGACAAGAAAGTTGAAGCAATAAGAGACTGGCCCATTCCTACTACCATTCACCAAGTTAGATCATTTCATGGTTTAGCTTCTTTTTATAGGAGGTTTGTCCCAAACTTTAGTTCTATCATGGCCCCTATCACCGAACTCACAAAACTTAAGACAATAGAATGGAATTCTAAAGCACAAACAGCCTTTGACACCATTAAGCACAAACTTACAACCGCACCTGTCCTAGTTCTACCTAATTTTGAGGATATTTTTGAAGTATAGTGTGACGCTTCAGGAGTAGGCATTGGAGGTGTCCTAACTCAAAACAACAAACCCCTTGCTTATTTTAGTGAAAAACTCAATGATGCTAAAAGGAAATATTCTACTTATGATAAAGAGTTTTATGCTATTGTTAGATGTTTAGAACATTGGAGACATTATTTGATTGCCAAAGATTTGTGTTGCATTCTGATCATGAGGCTTTAAAGTTTATTCAAAGTCAACGCAAACTTCAATCTAGACATGCTAAGTGGGTTGAATTCCTACAAACCTTTTATTTCACTATTAAACATAAAGCGGGTAAATTAAATACCGGAGCTGATGCTTTATCTAGACGATACTTGCTTTTGAGTACTCTAAATACTAAGGTTGTTGGAATGGAATTGTTAAAAGAATGTTATGTTGATGATGCTGATTTTGGTGAAATATTTGAAAAATGTCATAACAAACCCCATGGACTGTTTTATATGTTTCAAGGTTATCTTTTTCGTGGTAAACAATTATGTGTTCCTAGACATAGTGTTAGGGAGACCTTAATTAAGGAATATCACGAGGGAGGACTTGGAGGATATTTTTGGGAAGAAAAGACCATTGCATTAGGGAGTGAGACCTTTTATTGGCCTAAACTTGCTAAGCATGTCATTCATATTGTTAAGAGATGTGTTCAATGTTTAAAAGCCAAAGCCCACAAGACATCTCAAGGTCTTTACCAGCCTCTTCCTACACCCCAAAACCCTTGGGAAGATGTGAGCTTAGATTTTATAACCGGACTTCCTAGGACCTCTAATAACAAAGACTCTATAATGGTTGTCGTTGATAGGTTTTCCAAGATGGCCCATTTTATTGCTTGTCATACTACACATGATGCCGTTAACATTGCCAACCTTTACTTTAAGGAAATAGTAAGACTTCATGGGATAGCTAGAATTATGGTAAGTGATAGGGATTCCAAGTTTCTTAGTCACTTTTGGCTTACTTTGTCGAAAAAGATGGGAACCAAGCTTAACTTTAGTAGTTCTAGTCGCCCCCAAACTGATGGTCAAACCGAAGTAACCAATAGGACCTTAGGAACCTTATTGCGTGCCTTCATTACCAAAAGTCCTAAACAATGGGAACAATTGCTACCACATGCTGAATTTGCTTACAATAGAGTCCCTAGTAAGACCACTGGTTTATCTCCTTTCTTTGTGGTTTATGGCCTAAATCCTTTAACCCCTATAGACCTTGCACCTTTCCCTACACCTTTGAAGTTTAGCCATGATGCCGAGTCTAGAGCCAATGAGATTCAAAAGGTACATAAGCAAGTTGTGGATAGAATTGAGAAAATGAATGCAAAGGTTAAAGAGAGAGTGGACCAAAAGAGAAAGGAAGTGCTTTTAAAAGAAGGAGACTTAGTATGGATTTATTTAAGGAAGGATAGGTTTCCCACCCAAAGGAAATCAAAACTAAGTGCTAGAATTGATGGACCTTTCAAAATTTTGGAAAAAGTTAATGACAATGCTTACAAACTAGAGCTACCTAGTAGCTATGGTTTTTCCTCTACTTTCAATGTTGCAGATTTGATTCCATTTCATGAGGAAGATATGCTACCAAGCTTGAGGTCCAGCTTTTCTAAAGAAGGGGAGGATGATGTAGGATCACCTACATCTAGTGATCATATACAAGCCCAAGTTAACATCATGATACATCAAATGGCCAATGCTCAAATACAAGGTCCAAATGACAAATCATCAATAACTTTGTAGTTTCAAACTAAGTCTCATGTTCGAGTCGTTTTTAATGTCTTTATTTTTTTTTTCCAGCAATTTTGAGTCGTTTAACTTAGTATTTATGTTTCATGTTTTTTTTTTTTCAAAGTCCTAGAATGATTAAAGCCAGGTTTAGGATCAAGCTTAATCATTCTTCATGTTTAGTTAGTCGAGTTGTACGTTTCTTTTTATTTGAGTCTAGTAATTATTTTTGCTCAAGGTTCAAACATCATTAAAATGCATGAACAACCAGCCCAAGTATCATCGGAAATATTGAAGAAGATATTTGCACACAATTGCTAATATAGTCGTTTGAAGATCCAAAATCCAGCCCAAATTGAGCTCTATTTATTGAGGATAAAGTGGAATATTTTCATGAATATTTCCACTATGTTTCCAGCCCAAATTATTTCATGAAGATTGAAGCAAAGATTGTGCAAATATTGCTGATTTTGTAGCCGTTTATTCCAGCCCATATTGTGCAAATATTGCTCAAGACAATCAGCCACGTTGGAGTGCAATAAAACCGTCCAGAATATTCATCCCAAATATTGCAACAATATTAGAAGATGTGCTAGCTTATCAAAGGAATATTGCAGCCCAAGAAAAATATCTTCAAGGATAATTCAGCCCAATCTTTTGCAATATAGCCGTTGAGTGCAAGGCAATTTTCCAGAATATTGCAAAGGATAATTCAGCCTAATCTTTTGCAATATAGCCGTTTTTTTATTTTCAATTGTATCTTTTCTTCTTGCTAATTAGTCTTAGTATAAATAAGCTTTGTAACTTGCTGGTTCAGCATTCGATTTTGATTAATACAAATTATAACCTTTGAGCAATTTCCTTTGTTCTTTTCTTTGCAATTACTTTAACTTGGATTAGTTTGAGTATTTGAAGTTCCTATGCTTTTTAATCTTTTGGCTTAAGATTGAATGTGTTCTTAGGAGCCCATTGAATTAACTTGTGGTGAATTTCTATATCAAGTTAGTACTTTGGTTTAGCCATTTCCTAGTTGATTTTCATCAACATATCTTTTAATTCCCTTGCTACAAAACTCACAAAATAACAAAAACAATACATAATTATCTCAGACTAATTTAAAATTGCAATTTCATAAAGCGTGTGTTTATAGTATAGCTGGTTGTGTTTAAGACATAGCCAACCTATATCAGATTGTACCAAGGTGATCGAACACATAGGTCAATTGGATCATTTCATAGCTTGTACAAAGGTTAAGGATGCACAAAGCACAGCTAGGTTATACTTTGCAGAGGTTGTTAGGTTACATGGGATCCCTAAAACCATAAAATCAAATAAGGATAGCAAATTGGTACGTTCCCTTTGGAACACCCTGTGGAGACTGTTTGACACTACATGCCATGTAGAGTTTGCCTACAATAGAAGTCCTAGTTGTAGCACAACATGCTCACCCTTTGAATGTGTTTATGAAATGAATCTGTTATTTCCTTTTACACTAACTGATTCTCTTAATGACAGATGCAACTATAATGCCCGTGGACAAGCTGGGAGTTTGTTCAAAATTCAAAAACAAATCCAATTGAATATTGTGGAGACCAATGCTAGATACCAACACAGAGCTGACAAGGGACTGTAGCGCAACAAGCATCTTCAAGTGGGTGATTTTGCTTGGATACACCTCAAGAAGGAAGGATTTCCTCATCTTAGGAAGAATAACTTAATGCTTAGGGCTATGGGACCATTCCAAATAATAGAGCAATATGGGGATAATGAATTCATGGTTCATTTGCCCGGCAAGTTTGGTATTTCCTCTACCTTCAATATAGGGGACTTGACTCCTTCCTTAGGGGATACTGAATTGTAGGCAATTCCTTCCAAAGAAGGGGGGAATGGAGCAATTGCGGAGGATCATGTCAAGGAAGTGATAAACACAAGCTAAGATAACAATATTCCATGTTCCAAAATAGCATTTAATAGCACACTAATGCTTTAAGACATAAAGGACCAATTTCAGCAAATTGGAGACCCATTTCCATGCACGAGAAGACAACAAGAAACTTAGCCAAAGGTCCCCCACTCACTCGCTGAAACTGACATAATTAAAACAAAGCTTGCACACTGTTGACCAGCGTACTTTACAACGGTTGTGCCAAGCTAACCAGGGAGAGATAAAGGTCATGGAAGGAAGGGATGAAATCTCCACACTAGGAGCTTTCCATCAAGACATTGGAAGTCCATTTCCATGCACAAGAAGACCTCCAAAAAGGAGTAGAAAGGTCACCTGCCCGTAAGATTGCTGTCAGAATACTGCTGTGCATTTCTGACTTTTTTCTCATTTAGTCATTAGTCTTTTCATCCCCTTATGTCTTACATGTTCTCCTTATATCTTAGGCCTATAAATAAGGGTCCAAGCATTCTAAACATTTTAGTTTTGAGTTTTGAATAAAAATATCAACATTGGATTTCTCTCCTTTGTTTTTGTTTTTTTTGTGAATGTCTATGAACATTCCAAGATCTTGAGTAGTACAAGATCATCAACTAGTGCATCTCAAGAGTAGTCCTTGTGTGTATTAGGGAATTGTTGGCTCTGGATTATCAAAGATCCAAATCTTTCAATCCAAGATTCACCCTATAGCATTGTTTCTGATTTTGTGAAGACAACCACTGTTTTGAATGTATTTGGGACGTGTTGGCTATCAATTTGTGAGGAATCAAGGGTTTTTCTTCTTCTCTACATTACATTGAAGACTTCCCACCCCAAATACACTCCAATTGATTGCTATCATAGTGTTTCTTTGGAAACAAAAAAATCAGTATCTGCACATTTTTGTGAACTATTTTAGTTGTGATTGACCAAAATAAATGCGGAAGAGAAAAGGGCGTTAATAGAGGAAATCATAGAGACCATGAACCGGGGGTTTACTGAGTTAGGGACAAATAATCTAGATAAAAACAATAACGACCCGAATTATGAAGATAGGAGTCTTAGGGTGGATGTAGCTGAGTTTACAGGACAATCTTTGAACCCCGAGGACTATATTGATTGGGAGTCTAGTCTTGAGAGTTTCTTTGAGTATAGGGAGACCCCAGATGATAAGCAAGACAAGATGGCCAAGGTCAAACTTACCAAATTAGCTACTACTTGGTTAGAGGGGATTCAGAGGCAAAGAGTTAGGGAAGGTAAGGAGAAGATTAACTCTGGGACAAAACTAAAAAAGAGTCTTAGGAGGAAATATGTGCCAAGTAACTACACCCAACAACTATCCATGAAATGGAGTACACTTACCCAGGGAAGCAAGTCTGTAGACGAATACATCCAAGAGTGGGAAAGGCTATATGTGCTGTGTGATGTCAAGGACTCTGAGGATATGAGAGTAGGGAAATTTTTAGGAGGATTAAGAGAAGACCTTAGGATGAAGCTTTCCCTTGTTCCTAATTTGACCGTAGCCCTAGTAGGAGAGCAGGCCCTATTATTGGAACAGTATGCTAAGAAGAGGACCTCACACACTATAGCCCTATCTGGGGATAGACATAGTCAGCCTGTGAGCACAAGGGGTGAGAGTATTACAGCATTTCATAGACCTAATCCTAGTAATGAACCCAAGAGTAAAGGAGTGAATCCAATTAAGGATGTGGTTTGTTTTAAGTGTCATGGACATGGACACTTTAAAGCCAATTGCCCTAACAATAGAGCTTTCACCTTATCTGAATGGGAGGACATTAGGAGTAAGGAGAGACTAAGAACCATCCTGGTAAGCATTAATGGTAGAGAGGAAGAGAGGAGTACTGTCACTGAGGATGAAGACCCAGATGGTACTAATATAATTAAGGAGACAGGGGAGGTCACTACTTATGAGTCTGAATTTGATTTGGAGAGAGAAGCCTTATATCCAGAGGAGGAAGGGTATAGAGCTTTAGTGATTAGGAGAAGTTTTCATTCCACACCTAAGGGAAAGAAGTCTGACCAAAGAGAGAATATTTTTAAGACCAAGTGTTGGGTGAATAAGAAACTTTGTGACCTGATCATTGATGGAGGGAGTGAGACTAATTGCGTGCGTCAGGACTTAGTTCAAGAGCTGAAATTGAAGACTCAAACTCACCCCCATCCGTATAAGCTAAAATTATTGGACAATAAAGCTAGTGGATCAGTAGGGAAACAGTGTCTAGTGTCTTTGACTATAGGATCCTACAAAGATCAGATATTGTGTGATGTTCTTCATATGAGTGCTTGTCACATCTTGTTGGGTAGGCCATGGCAATTTGATAGAAGAGTGACTCATGAAGGTTACACCAATATCTACACCTTAAGACATGAGGGCAAGTTGAAAGACCTAATTCCATTACCACCTCACAAGTCCATACCTCCTCCTAAAGCCAAGCAACCCGTTCATCTAATTAGTAGAAAAGATTGTGATGTAGGATCACCTACATCTAGTGCTCATATACAAGCCCAAGTTAACATCATGACACATCAAATGGCCAATGCTCAAATACAAGGTCCAAATGACAAATCATCATTGAACTTTGTAGTTTCAAACTAAGTCTCATGTTCGAGCCGTTTTTAATGTCTTTATTTTTTTCCAACAATTTTGAGTCGTTTAACTTAGTATTTATGTTTCATGTTTTTTTTTTCAAAGTCCTAGAATGATTAAAGCCAGGTTTAGGATCAAGCTTAATCATTCTTCATGTTTAGTTAGTCGAGTTGTACGTTTCTTTTTATTTGAGTCTAGTAATTATTTTTGCTCAAGGTTCAAACATCATTAAAATGCATGAACAACCAGCCCAAGTATCATCAGAAATATTGAAGAAGATATTTGCACACAATTGCAAATATAGTCGTTTGAAGATCCAAAATCAAGCCGAAATTGAGCTCTATTTATTGAGGATAAAGTGGAATATTTTCATGAATATTTCCACTATGTTTCCAGCCCAAATTATTTTATGAAGATTGAAGTAATGATTGTGCAAATATTGCTGATTTTGTAGCCGTTTATTCCAGCCCATATTGTGCAAATATTGCTCAAGATAATCAGCCACGTTGGTGTGCAATAAAACCGTCCAGAATATTCATCCCAAATATTGCAACAATATTAGAAGATGTGCTAGCTTATCAAAGGAATATTGTAGCCCAAGAAAAATATCTTCAAGGATAATTCAACCCAATCTTTTGCAATATAGCCGTTGAGTGCAAGGCAATTTTACAGAATATTGCAAAGGATAATTCAGCCTAATCTTTTGCAATATAGCCGTTTTTTTATTTTCAATTGTATCTTTTCTTCTTGCTAATTAGTCTTAGTATAAATAAGCTTTGTAACTTGCTGGTTCAGCATTCGATTTTGATTAATACAAATTATAACCTTTAAGCAATTTCCTTTGTTCTTTTCTTTGCAATTACTTTAACTTGGATTAGTTTGAGTATTTGAAATTCCTATGCTTTTTAATCTTTTGGCTTAATATTGAATGTGTTCTTAGGAGCCCATTGAATTAACTCATGGTGAATTTCTGTATCAAGTTAGTACTTTTGTTTAGCCATTTCCTAGTTGATTTTCATCAACATATCTTTTAATTCCCTTGCTACAAAAACTCACAAAATAACAAAAACAATACAGAATTATCTTAGACTGATTTCGAATTGCAATTTCATAAAGCGTGTGTTTATAGCTGGTTGTGTTTAAGACATAGCCAACCTATATCAGATTGTACCAAGGTGATCGAACACATATGTCAATTGGATCATTTCATAGCATGTACAAAGGTTAAGGATGCACAAAGCACAGCTAGGTTATACTTTGCAGAGGTTGTTAGGTTGCATGGGATCCCTAAAACCATAAAATCAAATAAGGATAGCAAATTTGTAAGTTCCTTTTGGAACACCCTGTGAAGACTGTTTGGCACTACATGCCATGTAGAGTTTGCCTACAATAGAAGTCCTAGTTAAAGCACGCTCACCCTCTGAATGTGTTTATGAAATGAATCCGTTTTTTCCTTTTACACTAACTGATTCTCTTAATGACAGATGCAACTATAATGCCCGTGGATAAGCTGGGAGTTTGTTCACAATTCACAAACAAATCCAATTGAATATTGTGGAGACCAATGCTAGATACCAACACAGAGCTGACAAGGGTCTGTAGCGCAACAAGCATCTTCAAGTGGGTGATTTTGCTTGGATACACCTCAAGAAGGAAGGATTTCCTCATCTTAGGAAGAATTAATTAATGCTTAGGGCTATGGGACCATTCCAAATAATAGAGCAATATGGGGATAATGAATTCATGGTTGATTTGCCCGGCAAGTTTGGTATTTCCACTACCTTCAATATAAGGGACTTGACTGCTTCCTTAGGGGATACTGAATTGTGGGCAATTCCTTCCAAAGAAGGGGGGGAATGGAGCAATTGCGGAGGATCATGTCAAGGAAGTGATAAACACAAGCCAAGATAACAATATTCCATGTTCCAAAATAGCATTTAATAGTACAACAATGCTTTAAGACATAAAGGACCAGTTTCAGCAAATGGGTGAACATGCAACTGTGCAAGGTTCCTCCGAGGCTGGTCCGGATGTTTGGGAAGGAGTGCAAGAGGAAAATGGCATCTTCATACATGGAATTGCTCATCAACAAAGGAGAACCTCAAGAAATGAAGATAAAGGTTGCACAGTCACCAAATTCTACTGTCAAAACACATGCAGCAGCAGGCCACAATAATGCCGACCACACGACCTTTGTGACATTGTGTAACATGGATCAAAGGCCTATGGGTGATTCAAAGGGCATAAATGGAATCTCTACACTAGGATCTTTCCATCAAGCCATTAAAGACTCATTTCCATGCACGAGAAGACAACAAGAAACTGAGCCAAATGTCCCCCACTCACTCGCTGAAACTGACATAATTAAAATAAAGCGTGCACACTGTTGACCAGCGTACTTTACAAGGGTTGTGCCAAGCTAACCAGGGAGAGATAAAGGTCATGGAAGGAAGGGATGGAATCTCCACACTAGGAGCTTTCCATCAAGACATTGGAAGCCCATTTCCATGCACAAGAAGACCTCCAAAAAGGAGCACAAAGGTCACTTGCCCGTAAGATTGTTGTCAGAATGCTGCTGTGCATTTCTGTCTTTTTTCTCATTTAGTTTTAATTAGGCACGTGCTAAAAAACGTGCTATTAGCTATAAGTCATTAGTCTTTGCATCCCCTTATGTCTTACATGTTCTCCTTATATCTTAGGCTTATAAATAAGGGTCCAAGTATTCTAAACATTTTAGTTTTGAGTTTTGAATAAAAATATCAACATTGGATTTCTCTCCTTTGTTTTTTTTTTTTTTTGTGAATGTGTATGAACATTCCAAGATCTTGAGTAGTACAAGATCATCAACTAGTGCATCTCAAGAGTAGTCCTTGAGTGTATTAGGGAATTGTTGGCTTTGGATTATCAAAGATCCAAATCTTTCAATCCAAGATTCACCCTATAGCATTGTTTCTTATTTTGTGAAGACAACCACTGTTTTGAATGTATTTGGGACGTGTTGGCTATCAATTTGTGAGGAATCAAGGGTTGTTCTTCTTCTCTACATTACATTGAAGACTTCCCACCCCAAATACACTCCAATTGATTGTTGTCATAGTGTTTCTTTGGAAACAAAAAAATCAGTATCTGCATATTTTTGTGAACTATTTTAATTGTGATTGACCAAAATAAATGCGGAAGAGAAAAGGGCGTTAATAGAGGAAATCATAGAGACCATGAACCGGGGGTTTGCTGAGTTAGGGACAAATAATCAAGATAAATACAATAACAACCGAATGAAGATAGGAGTCTTAGGGTGGATGTAGCTGAGTTTACAAGACAATCTTTGAACCACTACAAAAGAACACGGAGTTTTTCGACGGAAAAACATAGGTTTTTTCGACGGTTTTAAATACCAAAAAGATGATAATGTTCGATGTTGTGCCGTGTCATCTCCAAATGAAGGATCAAACGCAACAGACGTTATCCCATGATCTGCGCTTATGAATCCTGCAACAATAAACAATAACAAATGATTGTAAACACAATCATTGAAACGCTAATAATAGGAGTACATCTAATACATTATTGATTCCAAGAAGATAAAATTCTAAACTAACTGAAAGCTTTAGAGCATTTTTAAAAAAAATTGAAAGCTCCAGAAGTAAACTTATCTGGAAAGTTAATATCACTTTCATCCATAAGCTCCTAAGCTTTAGAACAGCCGATATTCAAACTTTGTCAAAGGCAATAAGGCATAAACTCTTACTCCCTTCTATCCTCGCTAATGTCCTATTTTGAATTTGACAGTATTCATCAATCACTTTTGTTTTGTATTTTGCAAGTTAAAACATAGTTAAGTGGGATTTTATTTAATAAGTCTCAAAAAAATATGAATTGACATTCCCATTAGGTAAAAGGCATAAACTCAAATCACCATAGATCGAAAATTATTGATCTTGTACTTCCGAATACTAGTAGTACGCCCGTAATGTATCATCAACACTTATACATAATAAGAACCAAAGTAGTAGCAGTTAAAACTGAACACGAACTTAGTAGGAATGTTTTGAACAGGAAAAAAGGCATATGAAGAGGTAATTACCAAATGGAAAGAAAGCATCACTTGCCAAAGATGCTCCTTTGACTTCATCTCCGGCCTTTCTCATAGCAATCCTTAAACTTTCAAGGCGGTTTGGTTGCCCACTACCCATGCCTAGCATGCATTTATTCTGTGGAAAGGAACCATTAATGAACAAGTGAAGCTACTGTGAATCAAATACTGTAATGCTTTGCAACTCTAAACTCTGGACAAAAACCCAGTTAACAAAATGCATATATTAACATAAAAATCCAAATGATATTAAGAACAAGTACAGGACAGCAAGAAATACAGCTTTGAGAGTTTCAGGGAAGTCAAGACAAACGTAACTCAAATGAGTTTAGTACTAATACAGAAGCAGCTCCATTCAACTTTAACACAGCATGAAAATAGTCAGGGAAAGTAGTGTACAAACTTGTTTGAAAAAAAACTACATAAGGGTGTCCTTAAAAAGATATGGAAGAGTTCAAAGTTTACCAAGTTCAGGAAGTGAACCGCTTTTCTTTGGGAGCGTCTTAAGTTAAAATAAAGATGTGGCCTATTATTGGAATGGCTCCTAGCATGAGAATGAGCAGCACATTAGCAATAATAAACGAGCCAGCAATAAATCAACACACAGCTCCCAGCATCAGATTAGTAGCAAATAAACAGCAGTGCTAGCACCCACAAAAGAAGGCAGCAGCATCATCATCACAAGCATCATCAATGTCTCAGCCCACCAACAGCTATAGAGATCACACATAGCAACGACAACCCATAATAATTCAGCCCCTGCTATTGAGGAAATCAGATGACACTAAGCAAGGTGTTAAGGTGCACTAGCCATCAGTAGGACTGATATGGAAAAGCACAAAGTGAAGCAGAAAGCACTGGATATAGGTAGCTCCCAAAACAACAAGTAGGCCAGCAATAGCAAGACTAAAAGCACTTTCCAAAGAACCATCAAAAGCATTAACATAACACACAAAGATATCAAGATCAGGAGGCAATGCAGCAGCATGCAACACACAAAAACAAACCTTTCTATGAAACAGACACCTCAACAGCTGTTGAAATGCAAGGACATCAGCTCAATGGCTCAGCATATTAGAAACAAAAATCCCAAAAACAACAGTCAGAACCACGAAACTTTATATAAGTCATTATCAAATATGAGATTGCCTTTATCTCTCACTATGATTGAAAAACCGTACAGCCTAATTCTCCCAAATTCATGACCAAACAAACAAACTCCTTCAAAATTAGTTGAGTCTAAACTTTCTCAATCTATGTATTTTTATCCTTTCAATTTCCACTTGGATAGTGGCTAGGGTAGGTACAGGTCTAGATTCTTCATATATGAGGTGAAATATTACTATGTTCTTCCCAATATATACTTAAGTTCTAAAATTGGTTACTTACATCATGTTGATTCTTAGCAGAGGCATGACTATTTTCCAAGTAAGGAGAACTAAGAGCCTGAAACCATAATACATTACAACATAAGGTTAATAAAAACATGAATAATAGCTTAAATTCTAATACTGGAAATTTGATTTATTTGAGAAAAAAATAAAGAGAAAGCAAGAAACAATAGAAGTAAATAGCCAAATGTGGCTCTTAAAATGTAGAGCTAATAGTTGCATACTTTATTGGTATTTTACTTTCTTATAGGTAGATTTCTATTCTATATTTACCCACACATGTATAAAAAATAATGTATTTTCAATTTAAAGGGAATAAAAAAGAGAGAAAAAAGAGTGAGAGAATAAAACATCTTCTCAATTTGATCTTGAAACGGCATAACTACAAATTTAAAAAGTTGATGTCATGAAATATAACTACAAATTTAAATAATCGTAATATAGCAAGTATTTCATAACGGATGAAGTAATAGATAAACTAAGATGACTTTTAAATTATTACCTTGCCAAATGGAGAAACAAGTTGGTGTAAATAATCGTAATATAGCAAGTATTTCATAACGGATGAAGTAATAGATAAACTAAGATGACTTTTAAATTATTATTTTGGGTTTTAATTATACTTCAATTAACTAAAAATTGGAGTAAATAGGTAGAAAGAAGAAATTTCAACTTAGCCTCTGGTTCAAAATAGAAACCATCCTTCAACTTAGCTTCTCTTCTCAACTTTTATCATTTTATAACATTTATACTTTGGGTAATGTCTCCATCGCTTTCTTTGATCATATTAATATCAAAATCCATTAGGTAATTAAACAATAATTAAAAGAAAACAACAAATTTACATTGATTCATTAAACACTTGAATGCTAGGTCAATATGAATATATCAGTACTCTAAACTAAGAAACAAAGAAGCTCAGAAAAGTGACTTGATGTTGTATAGACTATAGACTAATAAAACACCTTTGTCAATTTTAAGATTCAAATCCACATTCCTCTATTCTCCCAAGTCAATTACTCCAAACCAAGACCTTAATCTACAACATTTCATTAACAAACGTTTCATTTTATTTTGGCTCATTATGACATCAACAACATAAATTTTCTGAAGCAACATTCAAATTTCAAGAACCACTACAAAGCTACCTTACTGTGAAACTTAGAAGAAATGAAACTTCAAATAACATTATGCTCATATTAAAGACAATCCAAAAAGATGGTAGGACCAATATCAATCCCTCCAACATCAAAGAGCAGGAACCACTAGCAGAAAGCAGCAACACAAAGCTTCGTAGAATAAAACAGCAACAACATAACATATAAACAACAAGAGCATAAACCAACAACACAGCTAGACCATAAACACACCAGCAACAGACTAATAGACCCACACTTCAACTGCAGCAGTAAACAACATCAACCAGTAAACAACATCAAGCCACGATCTAAAGCAGCAACCCTGACCACCTAACAAACATCCCAAAACACTAGACCAGACTAGCAGATCAAGGAATTAGAGTATCATCCATCATAAGTACCTCTAAACTTTGGAGACTTGAAATGTGATAGCTTGTAAAATGGAAGCATGAACTCTAGAAACTCATAATATGTTTCAAACAGATGCAATAACTTGGGCATATTAAATAATACATAGCTTTGTGAAAAGATTAAAAATAATTTACAATGTTCATAATAAACTATATTATAAAGACCACAAACACTCTACAATAAAGGAAAAAGTTACACCACAAACCCTAAACAATTCACCACATGTCTTCCAACTATCTTGAAAAATTTACAAGAAAAAAACGAAAAAAAGGAAAATTCGTACCTACTGCTTCGCAACACTGCCGGCTTTAATGGAGGGACCGCTACTCCAAAAATTATAGAAATCAACATGACATATACCAGGAAAAAAATAAAGAAAAAAAGCTCAAAGATAATTTTACACATTTAAAGGGCTAGTACATGAATTTACAAAAAAAAAAAAGAAAAAAATCAAAAACGAACCTGTTAAAGGCGCGCTTGGAGGACCGATTTTAATGGAGGTTCACTGCTAATGGCGCTTGGAGGACCGGTTTTAATGGAGGTTTACTGCTGGACCGCCGGTATGGGGTAGATTTGTTATACTGGGCCGCTAGAGGGAAGTTGTTGTTATGGACTAGGGTTTACTGTGTGCATGAGAGGGAGATAGAGTGGGTTTTGCTTTTGAGTAGGGAAAGAGGCGGGTTTTGAAATTTTCGAAAACTTGAATGCGTGAGGCGGTTTTTTTTTTTTGTTTTTTTTTTTTTTTTAATTTTTTTGACGCTTGTAATGAATTGTTCCAACGTAATTAAATGTCGAAAATTTAATGTCGAAAAGCTCCGGGTTTTTTTTTCGACGGTTATCCAATTGTCGAAAATAATGTGTCTAAAAACTCCATCTTTTTTAGTAGTGAACCCCGAGGACTATATTGATTGGGAGTCTAGTCTTGAGAGTTTCTTTGAGTATAGGGAGACCCCAGATGAGAAGCAATACAAGATGGCCAAGGTCAAACTTACCAAATTAGCTGCTACTTGGTTAGAGGGGATTCAGAGGCAAAGAGTTAGCGAAGGTAAGGAGAAGATTAACACTTGGGGAAAACTGAAAAAGAGTCTTAGGAGGAAATATGTGCCAAGTAACTACACCCAACAACTATCCATGAAATGGAGTACACTTACCCAGGGAAGCAAGTCTGTAGACGAATACATCCAAGAGTGGGAAAGGCCATCTGTTCTATGTGATGTCAAGAACTCTGAGGATATGAGAGTAGGGAAACTTTTAGGAGGATTAAGAGAAGACCTTAGGATGAAGCATTCCCTTGTTCCCAATTTGACTGTAGCCCTAGCAGGAGAGCAGGCCCTATTATTGGAACAGTATGCTAAGAAGAGGACCTCACACACTATAGCCCTATCTGGGGACAGACATAGTCAGCCTGTGAGCACAAGGGGTGAGAGTATTACAGCATTTCATAGATCTAATCCTAGTAATGAACCCAAGAGTAAAGGAGTGAATCCAATTAAGGATGTGGTTTGTTTTAAGTGTCATGGACATGGACACTTTAAAGCCAATTGCCCTAACAATAGAGCTTTCACCTTATCTGAATGGGAGGACATTAGGAGTAAGGAGAAACCAAGAACCATCCTGGTAAGCATTAATGGTAGAGAGGAAGAGAGGAGTACTATCACTGAGGATGAAGACCCAGATGGTACTTTTATAATTAAGGAGACAGGGGAGGTCACTACTTATGTGTCTGATTTTGATTTGGAGAGGGAAGCCTTATATCCGGAGGAGGAAGGGTATAGAGCTTTAGTGATTAGGAGAGGTTTTCATTCCATACCTAAGGGAAAGAAGTCTGACCAAAGAGAGAATATTTTTCAGACCAAGTGTTGGGTGAATAAGAAACTTTATGACCTAATCATTGATGGAGGGAGTGAGACTAATTGCGTGAGTCAAGTTTTAGTTCAAGAGCTGAAATTGAAGACTCAAACCCACCCCCATCCGTATAAGCTAAAATGGTTGGACAATAAAGCTAGTGGATTAGTAGGGAAACAGTGTATAGTGTCTTTGACTATAGGATCCTACAAAGATTAGATATTGTGTGATGTTCTTCACATGAGTGCTTGTCACATCTTGTTAGGTAGGCCATGGCAATTTGATAGAAGAGTGACTCTTGATGGTTACACCAATATCTACACCTTAAGACATGAGGGAAGTTGAAAGACCTAATTCCATTACCACCTCACAAGTCCATACCTCCTCCTAAAGCCAAGCAACCCGTTCATCTAATTAGTAGAAAAGATTGTACCAAGGTGATCGAACACATAGGTCAATTGGATCATTTCATAGCATGTACAAAGGTTAAGGATGCACAAAGCATAACTAGGTTATACTTTGCAGAGGTTGTTAGGTTGCATGGGATCCCTAAAACCATAAAATCAAATAAGGATAGCAAATTGGTAAGCTCCTTTTGGAACACCCTGTGGAGACTGTTTGGCACTACATGCCATGTTGAGTTTGCCTACAATAGAAGTCCTAGTTGTAGCACAACATGCTAACCCTTTGAATGTGTTTATGAAATGAATCTGTTATTTCCTTTTACACTAACTGATTCTCTTAATGACAGATGCAACTATAATGCCCGTCTTGTATAGGAATCAGGATATAACTAAAATTTCTAATGAATCTCCTATAAAAAGAGGTTAGTCTATGAAATGACCTAACCTGTGTCAGGGTTGAAGGTGTAGGTCAGTCTTGTATAGCCTCTACTTTGCTTGGGTCTACTTTTACCCCTGTTCTACCCACTATGTAACCTAAAAAACTCACTTCAGGTAGGAGAAAACTACACTGCTCCAGCTTACCATACAATTTTTTTTTCCTCAGGAGTTCAAATAGCTGTTTAAGGTGGTTTAAGTGCTGTTCAAGTCCTCTACTATAGATTAGAATGTCATCTAAGTAAACAACCACAAATTTTCCTAAGAAGGGTCTTAAAACCTCATTCATAAGCCTCATAAAAGTACTAGGTGCTCCTGTCAACCCAAATGGCATGACAAGCCACTCATACAATCCATATTTGGTCTTGAATGCTGTTTTCCATTCATCGCCTTCTTTCATCCTTATTTGGTGATATCCCCTTCTTAGGTCAACTTTACTAAACCACTGAGCTCCTGCTAATTCATCCAATATATCATCAATCCTTAGAATGGGGAACCTATACTTGATGGTGATGTTGTTGACACTCCTACTATCTATGCACATCCTCCATGTGCCATCTTTCTTAGGTACAAGCAAGGTGGAGACTGCACGAGGAATTAGACTCTCTCTCACATATCCCCTTTGCATTAACTCTTCTACTTGCCTTTGAAGCTCCTTGGTCTCTATGGGATTGGACCTATATGCTGGTTTGTTAGGGAGAGTAGCTCCTGGTACTAGGTCTATCTGGTGTTCGATTCCCCTTATGGGAGGTAGGCCTGGTGGTAGGTCATCAGGAAAGACATCCTGATATTGTTTAAGTAATGGCTCTAACTCAGGTGGAATAGGTGTAAACTCACTGGTTTCCTTTGTGAACAGCACATATATCTCCCCTGCTTCCTTAATCTCTCTAACACACTCCCTTCTAGTTATTAGATGAACTGGTGGTTTACCAAACCTTGGAGGAACTGACTTGTGGGGTGGCAGTGGCACTTACTCCTTCCTTTTTCCCTCATGCTGAAGTGTATAGGTGTTCGTGTACCCATTGTGTTTAGTCCTCCTACATACTGCCATGGTCTTCCTAGGAGGATGTGGCAAGCATCCATCTCCAACACATCACATAGAATGCTATCAGTATAGGTGCCTAAGGTCAGATTGATTAGGCATTGCTTATCCACAGTTCCACAGGCTTTGTTATCGAGCCACTTCATTTTATATGGGTGAGGGTGTCCTTTGGTGGTTAAACGTAATTCACTCACTAGCTGTTGACTTACACAATTAGATTCACTACCCCCATCAATAATTAAGTCACATACTTTCCCCTGTACTCTGCACTTAATTTGAAATATATTCTCCCTTTGGTCTGATTTTTTGTGCCTAGGTGTAGTGTGAAAGGCTCTTCTTACAATGAGATGGTATTGCTCTTCTCCCTCAGGTAACACTCTTTCCCATTCCCCTTCCTCTGATTCAGAATCCCCTTCAAAAGTCCTCAAGTTCCCATCCTCATCCTCTATGTAAGTCCCATCTGGTTCTTCTCTAGGTGTAGGGGGTACATCTCTTCCTCTTTGCCATTTAGTGAAACTAGGATTTTCTTAGGTCTAGTGTCCTGTCTGATCTCCTCCCACTCTCTTAGGGTGAATGCTCTAGCATTGGGACAGCCCCTCTTATAGTGCCCCCTACCATTACTCTTAAAGCATACTATGTCTTTGGTGGGTGTGTTTGGCTTGGTGGAATTAGGTTTCTGAACAAATCCTGGGGAGTCCTTCCTACCTGTGTTAGTTGACCCTTGTGTCCTAGGTGCATAGCTCCTGGGTGTCCTAGTATAAGTAGTGTTTGCTTGGTGTTTCTTCCTAGCCTGTCTCTTTTCTATCTCTATGGCTAAATTCCCTGCTGCATGGACTGTGAGTTGGGGTGTAAACATCATTTTGTCCCTAATTTCCTCCTTCAGCCCACCTATGAACCTATTGACCCTCAAGTCTTCCATCTCATTTATGTCACACAGTATTGTAAGTTTTTCCCATTCTTGGAGGTATTCTTGCACACTCCTAGTTCCCTGAGTCAAAGTACTGAACCTCATGTACAATTGGTGTCTGTAGGTGTGAGGAACATATTTCCTTCTTAAATGCTTTTTACGTTTTTGCCAAGAGTTGATCCTATGTCTCTCTTCTCTGACCCTTTGCCTTTGTAAACCCTCTAACCAAGTTGAGGCTACCTTGATCATCTTGATCTTGGCTAGCTTATACTGACTTTCTGGTCCTGTCTCCCTAAATTCAAAGAATTGGTTTAACCTATCTTCCTAATTTAAGTAAGTTTCTGGGTCATGTATATTACCATCAAATTCAGGTATGTCAATCTTAATATTCCTATCCTCCTGATGTCTCATGTGTCGGCGTTGGGGTGGTCTGTCATTCTAAGGGTTATGGCCTATCCCTACATTCTCTAGCCTTTGTATGAGTCTCTCTACAGTGGCCTCTAAAGCCCCTAGTCTGTCTTCCCCATCCATGTTTTTAAAAGAACAAAAGGCAAAACTTAAAAAAAAATATCAAGAAAATCAAGAACTGGTGCACACAAAACCAACAATCAAAATTTTGGTGTTTAGTGCACACAAATAACTATGAGTGTGAGTGTTATACAAGGTGTATTAGGTGGACTGAAAAGAACTTCAAAATCAAAGTAAGAATGTTAATCATGCAACAACTAAATCCAACTATCACTCAAATGCAAACAGCAAGATCAAACAATGCTTAATTCTGAAAAAATCAATGTCTTGTACTTTGAGATTTTTGCAATTGGCTAAAAATGAAATGTAAAAGCAAATGGAAATGAAAAATTCAAGATGAGTCACTCCCTGTCTAATAATAGCAAGGTAGTGGTTGTTTTATCCAAATTCCAATCCCTCCTGTTGCTAATTGCTGTGAATACTTGCAGATACAGGACAATTTGCAGCCTCTAATGTAGGATGGCTGTATGTGTTCCTTGCCCTCTTCAAAAATCGTGCTCTGATACCAAGTTGATGTGATTCTTTAGGCAAAAAGGCTTTTCTGCAAGGCCAAGATGATGTCCCTCCCCTTGTGAAACCCTGGTGATCCTCACACAAGTCACAATGGCACAAACCAAGTCAAGAATCAGATTCTTGGCCTGTTTAGTTAGGCACCTTTGATGAAACAGTAGCCTTGCAAGTTATTGAAGCAATGTTTCTCTTAATCAATTTGTGAATTGGATTAAGAGAGGTTCTTTGTAACTTCAAGGCTGTTCCACAACCCTCAAGTCACAAAGTTCAAGAGTGCTCCACACTTCTTGAAGAAGTTCACCAAACTTCAAACAAACAAAATTTTCTAAAAATTCTTCTAAGTATTGAATATCAAACTGAAATCTGAGTTTTACATCAAATGAGGCCCTTATATAGGACTCTCAATATTTCCTAACGATCATATAATAGGCCGAACTACTTTTCCCTCCTATTTATAGTCACGTGCTATACATGTGAGCCACTTAAAATACAAAATTGATTCAAAATAGCCTATATAGAAGCTAAGCCTATTTCTGTTAACCAGGCCACCTTCAGCTGCTTCCTGAGGGTTCCCTATGGATGATCAAAGTTGTCCTGGGGCCCTGCTTGATTGGTTCATGTACCAAGATGTCATTTCCAGGCTAAGTGAGTTCTAGTTGGCTCAGGCCTCTGCTCAGGTGGTGCACCAAGGTCTCCAATGTCCCCAATTCTTTATCTGGCTCATATAGTGTGGGATCTCCAATGTTGAAGGTATGTGAAACATTATATTCCTTAGGCAGCTCAACTTCAAAAGCATTGGTTCCAATCTTTCTTACTACAGGAAAGGGTCCAATGGCCCTAGGCATCAGTTTATTCTTCCTTAATGCTGGAAATCTTTCCTTCCTCACATGTATCCACACCATGTCTCCTTCATTGATCTCAGCTCTATGTCTAGTGTGCTTGCCCCTTTGCTGTTTATATTTTCTGTTAGTTTCTTCTATGTTGTTTTGTATCTGTTTGTGTAAGGCTTCTATTTCCAGCAAAGGAATGTCAATCAGTGATATAGGTAATAAGGGATTAGCACCATAGACACATTCAAATGGCGAGTACTTTGTGGCTGTACTAGGACTTTTATTATATGCAAACTCAGCATGACACAATTTTAAATCCCAATCCCTGATATGCTTGCCTACTAAAGTCCTTAGGAGGGTTCCCAATGTCCTGTTGGTCACTTCTTTTTGCCCATTAGTTTGTGGGTGATAGGCAGAACTAAAAAGTAGCTTAGTGCCAAGTAAGTGCCACAAGGTTTTCCAAAAGTGACTTAGAAATTTACTATCCCTGTCAGACACTATGGTCTTAGGAATACCATGCAATCTAACAAAATCTGAAAAGTACAGTTTGGCTATATTTTGTGCATCATCCACTTTGGTACAAGCTATGAAGTGTGCCATTTTGGAGAACCTGTCAACCACAACCATGATGGCATCCTTCCCCCTTCTAGTCCTAGGTAAGGCCATCATGAAATCCATACTTATGTGCTCCCAAGGCTTATGAGCTACTGGTAGAGGTAAATATTCACCCTTCTGAAAGGTCACCTTAGCCTTAAGGCATGTTTCACACCTTAAAACAAGTTTTCCTATTGTGCCTAACATTTTTGGCCAATAGAAGTGTTGAGACAGCATATCCAAGGTTTTTTGAATGCTAAAATGTCCAGCTATACTCCCCTCATGTACCTCCTTCACTAAAGTGTTCCTTAGAGGTAATTTTGGAATGCACAGCCTATTTCCTTTAAACAGGAATCCCTTTTGGAGGTTCAAAACTCCTTGTGGATCTTGTTGAAAAGTCCTGTGCTGTTGGACCTGTGTTCTATGCCTGCTGCTTCTTTAGGGCTTGTAGGGGTTGTGGGCCTTGAAACATTTGTTTCATTATTTCATATATCATTGAACCTTGTTCATTCTTCATCATTCATTGTTCATCGTTCATTATTCATTGTTTGGTCATTCAACATTCATGGATGAATGATCCTTGTTCATTGCTCATCATTCATTGTTCAATGACTATTGAGCCTTGTTCATTGTTCATTATTTATTGTTCACTGTTCCTCATTCATTGTTCATTGATCAGTGATCCTTGTTTATTGTTCATCGTTCATTGTTTGTTGATCATGTATCCTTGTTCATTATTAAAACTCATTCGGAATCTTGTCTTAAGAAATAATTAAGGATTATAATTTGAGTCTTGACTATCATGAGGGTTGTAACAGGCGCGACAATCCAGGGATATAATTCACACTTATAATTATGTTTACAATAATTAATTTGAAAGTCTTAAATTCGAAACTGTTAAAATTCATTGAAATTTAAAATCGTTTGAAAACACAAGTTTAGAATATTACAATTGAGAGAATAAGACATTTTTTTTTTCCTAAATTCATAATAAAAGCACAAATACACCATGACCATCCAAGTTACCAATAAGTGAAATAAAACGAGGCTAATTCCTTGATAGAGAAATTAAATGTTGCGTCCTGGATCGAAACTTGAAGCTAAACCTTCCTGCAAAATACTGCCATCCATGATACGGATGACAGCCGTTTGAATCGGAATCAGCGCCTAACGCCAAGTACAAACTCCTCAACAATGCAATACTATGACAATCTTAATATATTCACAAGATATGCAAAGTACATTTCAGAACTTGATTTTAAGTTCCTCGATTCTCGTTTTTCATTTTCAGTTCTCGAATACTTTCAACAACTTTTCACATTCATCACATGAACGTAGATAAATATCTTTGCTACAGTCACCTACACTTGGTAACTGTAAACTTCATCCGATGGATCTACTAAATTAGATCCCAAAATCACATTCGCACAACACACATAATAATGACTTTCTGATATATGTAAGGGTCTGGCTAGAGGAGGAACGTGTTCCAAACTCTAACTGTGATGGGAGCCGTCGCTCCACCAATATTTATGCTCGAGCTTCTACAGGATGGGACTCTCTCGGTCCCCCTGTCTTACCCCGCATTTCTACGTGTCGGGAAACACGGGCGCCGGATTACACGCCGGTCCGTGGTTCGACATTTCCTTACTATCAGAGTCATTCATCCAAGTACACATAAGTTCAAACAAGAATCCATATTATTTATTTCACATTGTTATAAGTCAACCCTAGTCTAGTCAAACCTCAAGACATTCACTTAAGGAAAAGTCAACATACTTGACAATTCAATAATGAAGAAATTATCAATAAATAAAATTTCACCAAATATAACAAGGTTCCAGAGACTATATAAGTTCTCTACAAGACTATACAAACTTATATAACTAAAGGAAAATATTTCATAATATTTATTAAAGAATTTCCTTCGATTAAACATGTAAATTAATTAAAAACTCATAATAACCAATCACTACAAAAAAAGTTGCATCTAGCAACACTTATTTAGCCACGCTTAATTAAATGTGGCTTATAAATTGTATTTAGGCATACTTAATAAGCGTGGGAATAGTAGCCACACTTATAAGTGTGACCGGTTAATAGCCACTCTTACAAGTGTAACTAAAACCCAATAAAAAAAATTAAAAACTAAATAATATAGTCACTCAAATAAGCGTGCCTAAACACGTCTAAATTTTTTTTAATAAAATTTTAAAATACGATTACATAAAACGCTCACTCTTCAACTTCCCCTCTAAACCCTTTCTCTATCATTCACACCTTAAGAACAAAATTATATCTTCTTCCCACAAACCCTAATTCTAGTTGCAAAATTCTTTCCTAACTTTTCTCAATCGCTCCTAAGATCTGAATTTAGTTTTGAATAACGTAATCATTTCTATCGAGTAATAATAACAAGCAATTTTGTTAGAAATGTTTAGAAAACCATTGATATGCAGTAATGTCAATTCAATCTTTCCACGCTACAATGCTCTCAAGAGGTTAATTCTGTCTATAATTGCTCAATTTTTCAATTTCTCATAATTATATTAATACTCAATTAGTTAAATATGATGCTTTTTAATTGTTTCATGGTTGGATCTTTTCACTCAATTAGGGTTTATTTGATTTTGTTTAATTTAATGAAATGTTGGTTTTTATGGGTTTGTGAAGGTTCATATTTTGGATTAAAAAATTTTCATTGTTGTTTGACTAATGAGGCTGAAAATTGGTACTCTTACAACATTTAGAATGACGTAATTGTATTTTTTTTGGGTGTTAAATTATTTAATGTTCTATGAATTGATTAATACTCACAACAAAATATATGAATCAATTGTTTAATAAAGCTACGCAAAGGTAAGGTCTACAAATGTAAGTCTAAGCTCTTGTTTATGTAAATTCTTTGCCTTGATTTTTTAGCCATAGTAATGCAATCATAGTGCTGATGTTCTTTAGTTATGGACAAGTTAGGTTAATGATAGAGTAGGCAGTAGCACTTTAACGGGTTCAAAATACTAGGATATCAATGTCATAGGTAGGCAAATTTTCTATTCGGTCCAGTAGTAGATTGGTTCTCTAGTCACATTCTTATTATTTCCGTTGTGTTGCGATGTAAATTCCTACTTATGATTGACTACTCTTGATGTTGTTGCTGCCTTGTTTGTTGTGAACTCTTCAGCCCATTTACTGCATTAAAAGGGTTGTTGTGTAGGTGTGTACAACATCATTGTGCAGTGTGTGCAATTAGTGTGTTGCATAGTTGATTCTAGTGTTGTTGCAAGTTCAGCAGCATATGCAACATGTGACATAATTGGAGCTTTATTTGTGTATGTTATGTGCAGCAAGCAAAGAATTTAAGGTTTGGTATGTTTATATGTACAACAACTAATGTATGTTATGGATTTGCTGCCCCATTTAATGTATATATCTGGAAGAGAAATTGGTTTACTTAATTGCCATGTAGTTAGAGCTTTTTGAACCATATTTGAACAAGGCTCAAGGTATTAGTTCAAGTCCAAACTCCAAACAATCTAGGGAGTAGGGACTACTGCCCCGTAATTTTAACCAAACCTAAACTTGCACACTAAAAGTTCTATCACTTTTATTTAACGCATCTTGAACTTTCATTCTTTGTTGATCATTCAAACAAGCTGCTGCTGTTGCTGACTTTCTGTATGCTGCTGCTGTTGCAAACTTTCTGTATGCTGATGTTGCTAATTGCTGTAAGCTGAATTTTGCTGTTGTTGCTGACTTGATGTTGCGGTATACTGCTGCTAATTAACAGCTTTTTATTTTCTATAGTTCTATCATGCATTGAAATTTAAGGGATATTTTTTTAGCAAACAAACAGGTGCAGCCTTGACTTGGAAATGACCTATTTAACGTGATTTAAAATTGTAGGGTGTTTTAGACCTTAATTTCTCTGTGCGGGATTGAACACATGTTGGTATGTTGTAGTTAGGGCTTTTATGTTGTGGATGATAGCTGTTTTACTTTGTTTGTTATTGTTGGACTTGTTTCTTCCAGCTGCATTCACTGATTTGCTAGGTAATGGTGGATATCTGTTGCTAGTTGCTATTTCCGTTTCTGTTTGAGGCTTGCTGTTATGCCTACTGTATAAGAAAGTTGTCTGCTAGATGAGCTTGCTGGCATGGTTACTGTGTGCTGATCAGCTTCCTCTTGCTGCTGCTTATGGATCTTCTGTCTTTGTGCTGGTATGTCATTCAAGGACATTGGCTTGCTGCTGATATGTTGCATTGACTTCTGCTTTGCTGCTGCCTGTTTACGGATTTGAAGAGCTGCTTGCATTGGGTTGTTGATTATGTGATTGGACTTGCTGCTTTGCTGGATGAGCTGTTTACTGATATGCTGCTTTGCATCTGGATGAGATGCTAGCATTGGGTTCTAATTACTGAAATTGATATATGCTGATCTTTTGTTTACTGATTGGACTTGCATTGGGTTGTTGATATGTGATTGACTTGCTGCTGATCTACTTTGCGTGGGTAGCTGCTGCTTTGGAGTTATGTTGCTTTGCATCGACATTGGGTTTCTGGGCTTTTTGGAGTTATGTTACTGATTGTACTTGCATCGGGTAGCTTTGTATAGTTATTTAACACTGCTAGATAGTAATGTAATAATAATAATAACAATAATAATTTATTTTTTCAGGTGAATGAAAAAAAATTTGTATTTGTCAAAATAATAATAAAATTAATAATACTAACTAATAATAATAATAATAATAATAATAATAATAATAATAATAATAATTTATCGCTAAAATTATTTAAAATGTCAATTATACTCATTAGCCACGCTTATATGTGTGGGAAAACAAGAGCAAAACGATTGACTATGAAACAATTTAGCCTCGCTTATTAAGTGAGGATAGTTGACAACACCTATAAGCGTGGCTGTAGGTACTACCAGCCACTATTATAAGCGTGACAATGAGTAATTCTAGCCACGCTTATTAAGCGTGCCTAAAATTTACCCACACAAGCACAGACCTCGCTTTTTTAAGCGTGGCTAAATCCATCAGCCTCACATATAAGCGTGCCTAAACGCATTTTTAAGCGTGGGTAGCTGCAACTTTTTTTGTAGTGAATTAAAATATTATAAAATTATATTATAGATCTAGAAGTTATATGAAGTGAGTTTTAGACCAGAAAGTTCAAGAAAAACGAGCCTATAAATTGTAACTAAATTATTTGACCAATTTATACCGATAAACCGACATAAAATTGTTGATGTCCTCAAATGTCCACGAAAAATTTATCCAAGAGTCCTCATATGATCCTAATGTATATGGGAGTGTCTCATAAAAATTTCAAGTCAAAAAATAGTTCATTTAGTATTTATTTTATATTTTATCGGTTTAGGATTTACCTTTTTATTTAAAATTCACAAGGGTTAATAGATGGTCTTATAAACTTATCCAATGATGAAATTCTAAACCTACTGTCCATATAAGAGTCTCATAAAAATTTCAAGTCCAAAATAGTCCATTTAGTATTTGTTTCATATTTTAGCATTCTACGTTTTATCGGTAAGTAGTAAAACACTTAATAAAAATTCATAGATAAATACCAAAAGATTATATTCTGGTCCAAACTTGTAGAAAACATAATAATATGATTTTATAAACTATTTTATCCATCAATATTATACTTAAGCCCCTTTGATATATTAGAACATATTTTATTAGTTAAAATTTCATAAATAACTATTTTAATGAAATAACTTTAAGGAAATAAAATTAAGTGATTTTCTAAATTTTATCTATTGTGGAGTTCATATAAAATACATTACTTAAGTTACTAAGCTCACACAAAATTCATTCACAACAATAATATCACAAAACACCTCAAAACACGTTTTCTATGCATGTTAACATAATAGAAATTTCATAAAATTTACATGCATGAACATTAAATTGAAAATAGACATAATAAACATATATCCATCATTAATATCATATAAATGAGAAATTTTCAGATTTATATATATTTTCTTTTGTGACTTTAATTTAATACCGATTTTGGGTAATAACCGCAATACTTGAAAATTTATAATATAAACATATGAATAGCATTTCTATCATAATATATATATATAATATCATAAATTTTAAAGTTATAACATCCATATACTTCAACTTATAATAAACACTTTATTTTTACTTTGAACACAAAAATGTGTTATTTTTACTTTATGTGAACATGCAAGGTAAAATCACTAGTAGAAAAAAGCATAAGGGCTGCGGTTTTTTAGACCCTTTGGGCTGCGTATTATGACCCCAGCCATTATTGTAGCAGCAACAAATAATATTAAAGGGCTGCGGTCAAAATACGCAGCCAAAAAAAAGGTTAGGGGCTGCGGACAGGGACAAAAACTGCAGCCCTTAGTGCATTATAGGCTGTGCTGTGTGAAACCTCAAGGGCTGCGGACATTTACTAAAAACCGCAGCCCTTAGTGCATTATAGGCATTGTTGTTGAACCCTCAAGGGCTGCGGACATGGTATAAAACCGCAGCCCCTATCCTATTTTTTTTTTTAATTTTTTTTTGTTTTCATTTTAATTGTATAATAAATAATAATTATTAGCATAATTATTAAATAATAAATATTTCACAATAATAAACCGTCGATAAATGCCAAAATATTACTCAATTATAATATATATATAGAATTATATACATAAAGTATATACATTACACCGCATATAATTAGAAATATAAAATGATACATATAAATTAAAGTACTCTAGCTAAGCTACACGATATATACATATATATATAATAATCTAGCTACCAACTTAATAAATTAGAAATAAACACCGCGACTTTGTCTTTGACTTTGCGTAGTTCAATATCCGTCAATTCGCGTGTTGGTCTTGGAGAGTCAATAATCTACGAATTAAAATCAATTATTATTATTAAAAAGTTAGTCGTACATTATATAATATAATTAATATACATATTATAAATAAATAATTTAAAAAACATATATAATAACTAATTAAATAAAATACTTACGGAATCAATATTTTCAACCCCGACATTCTTGACGGCTTCGATGAGATCATCCATAAATTTAATAACGTAGTAGCCGCAATGAATGGAATTTTTTTGTTGAAAACACTAAGAAAAAAAAATATTATATATTAGTGCCAAATTAAAAATGCTTCAAAACCGTTAAAAACGCAACTTAACACTTAATTTTGAGCAAATGACAATTATTTTCGATTCTAACAACTTTAACACAATTATATATACCAAATAAAGTTGTGTGCCAAGTTTCATGCATAACAAACAAGGTTTAAGCTACTTTACGCTCGATAATGCCAAAATTCATTAAAAGCGTTAAAAAACGCAACTTGACCCTTAATTTTGAGCAAATGACAACTATTTTCAATTCTAAAAACTTCAACACATTTATATATACCAAATAGTGTTGTGTGCCAAGTTTCATTCATAACAAACAAGGTTTAAGCTACTTTACGCCCGAAAATGACAAAATTCATTCAAAAACCTTAAAAAACGCAACTTGACCCTTAATTTTGAGCAAATGACAACTATTTTCAATTCTAACAACTTCAACACATTTATATACACCAAATAGTGTTGTGTGTCAAGTTTCATTTATAACAAACAAGGTTTAAGCTACTTTACGCACGAAAATGACAAAATTCATTCAAAAACCTTAAAAAACGAAACTTGACCCTTAATTTTGAGCTAATGACAACTATTTTCAATTCTAACAACTTCAACACATTTATATACACCAAATAGTGTTGTGTGCCAAGTTTCATTCATAACAAACAAGGTTTAAGCTACTTTACGCCCGAAAATGACAAAATTCATTCAAAACCTTAAAAAACGCAACTTGACCCTTAATTTTGAACAAATGACAACTATTTTCAATTCTAACAACTTCAACACATTTATATATACCAAATAGTGTTGTGTGTCAAGTTTCATTCATAACAAACAAGGTTTAAGCTACTTTACGCCCGAAAATGACAAAATTCATTCAAAAACCTTAAAAAACGCAACTTGACCCTTAATTTTGAGCTAATGACAACTATTTTCAATTCTAACAACTTCAACACATTTATATACACCAAATAGTGTTGTGTGCCAAGTTTCAATCATAACAAACAAGGTTTAAGCTACTTTACGCCCGAAAATGACAAAATTCATTCAAAAGCGTTAAAAAACGCAACTTGACCCTTAATTTTGAGCAAATGACAACTATTTTCAATTCTAACAACTTCAACACATTTATATACACCAAATAGTGTTGTGTGTCAAGTTTCATTCATAACAAACAAGGTTTAAGCTACTTTACGCCCGAAAATGACAAAATTCATTCAAAAGCGTTAAAAAACGAAACTTGACCCTTAATTTTGAGCTAATGACAACTATTTTCAATTCTAACAACTTCAACACATTTATATACACCAAATAGTGTTGTGTGTCAAGTTTCATTCATAACAAACAAGGTTTAAGCTACTTTACGCCCGAAAATGACAAAATTCATTCAAAAACCTTAAAAAACGAAACTTGACCCTTAATTTTGAGCTAATGACAACTATTTTCAATTCTAACAACTTCAACACATTTATATATACCAAAGAGTGGTGTGTGCCAAGTTTCATACATAACAAACAACGTTTAAGCTACTTTACGCCCGAAAATGACAAAATTCATTCAAAAACCTTAAAAAACGCAACTTGACCCTTAATTTTGAGCAAATGACAACTATTTTTAATTCTAACAACTTCAACACATTTATATATACACCAAAGAGTGTTGTGTGCCAAGTTTCAATCATAACAAACAAGGTTTAAGCTACTTTACGCCCGAAAATGACAAAATTCATTCAAAAGCGTTAAAAAACGCAACTTGACCCTTAATTTTGAGCTAATGACAACTATTTTCAATTCTAACAACTTCAACACATTTATATACACCAAATAGTGTTGTGTGCCAAGTTTCATTCATAACAAACAAGGTTTAAGCTACTTTACGCCCGAAAATGACAAAATTCATTCAAAACCTTAAAAAACGCAACTTGACCCTTAATTTTGAACAAATGACAACTATTTTCAATTCTAACAACTTCAACACATTTATATATACCAAATAGTGTTGTGTGTCAAGTTTCATTCATAACAAACAAGGTTTAAGCTACTTTACGCCCGAAAATGACAAAATTCATTCAAAAACCTTAAAAAACGAAACTTGACCCTTAATTTTGAGCTAATGACAACTATTTTCAATTCTAACAACTTCAACACATTTATATACACCAAATAGTGTTGTGTGCCAAGTTTCATTCATAACAAACAAGGTTTAAGCTACTTTACGCCCGAAAATGACAAAATTCATTCAAAACCTTAAAAAACGCAACTTGACCCTTAATTTTGAACAAATGACAACTATTTTCAATTCTAACAACTTCAACACATTTATATATACCAAAGAGTGGTGTGTGCCAAGTTTCATACATAACAAACAACGTTTAAGCTACTTTACGCCCGAAAATGACAAAATTCATTCAAAAATCTTAAAAAACGCAACTTGACCCTTAATTTTGAGCAAATGACAACTATTTTCAATTCTAACAACTTCAACACATTTATATACACCAAAGAGTGTTGTGTGCCAAGTTTCAATCATAACAAACAAGGTTTAAGCTACTTTACACCCGAAAATGACAAAATTCATTCAAAAACCTTAAAAAACGCAACTTGACCCTTAATTTTGAGCTAATGACAACTATTTTCAATTCTAACAACTTCAACACATTTATATTCACCAAATAGTGTTGTGTGCCATGTTTCATTCATAACAAACAAGGTTTAAGCTATTTTATGGTCGAATTGTTTTCAATTCTAACTAATTTCAATCATTTGACAAATGTTTTCAATTTTAATTAATTCAAGACAATAATATATACTAAATAATGTTATATATACCTTTACTGCTCTCCATTTCGGGTTAGTGGCTCTTGTAGCACATCCCATTTCGCCACGCATTTTCTTCATAACCCTGAGACACAAGAGTAAAGAAATTAATTGAAATTAATTGACAATAATATATATATAACACTTAAATGAAATTAATTGACAATTTATAAACTTACGAATTCAACAAAGCTTTAAATTTCATGTTGCGAGGCACGGGATTTCCACGACTTAGTGAGTCGAAAACGTGCACCATATTGGTCATCGGACATATGACCAAAAGCATCCAATGCACACTACAAAAACCACGATTTTAAATCATCAAGATAGAGAATATGTGAACGTAAGTAAAATCAAAATTTAAGTTCAATTTAATAAAATAATAAAACTAATCACCTTTCATAGTACGGGGCCAGAATGAATGAGTGTTTCGATTCAAATGAATGTTTCAAAGCACGTTCTACGTATGCTTTGACGTCATCTGGATCAGTAACACTCTTTTCACCCCTAATAGACTCAGGATCAAACCATCCAAATGTTATTGGAGGTTCGAGGCTATTCAACTCCTCGTACATCCCACTAAACTCACGAATAAGAAAATTTTGTCAGTCATTCGATTATTAAAACAATTAAACAATAAAACCTAAATTGTAAGATAAAAAATCACATACAGCATGTAGACATGAATAAGGGCGACATTCAACATCTCCCCTCGCAAAAATTGCCCAATGTCACTAGGACCAATAATGACGAAACCATCTTCGGCAGTGTGAAATTGGTCCGTGCCTAGGGGTAGAAGAAGTGGGTCCTCCTCAGTCATGCGAGATGCACCGTTGTGCAGCCATAGACAATCTGAAGAGAGATCTTTAAGCTCCTCATCACTCAAGATTGGAGTGATTGTCACCGATGATGAGGAACCGATCTCTCTTTTAGAGCCCTTTGAGCTCTTTTTTTATTTCATTTCATACAATTAAATTAGTTTAATTACTCACGCAATTAAAATAATAAAAACAAATAAAATAATACTAAAGATATATTACCTTCGCCGTGAGTCGGACCCAAGCATATGGCCATGTGACGAAACTACCTTGGGCGTTCGATAAAGTCTCAAGGTTCCATTCTGGCATTGGAACCGGAAGTGAGAAATCCTCGAACCCCTTAACGATAGTTTCTACCGTCACACTAATGTGGCCACGTGTAACAGGCATTGAATGCACTGTTTGGCCCACTTGGTTTGGCTGCGCCTCACCGAATGCAACCTCAGTTAAGTCGCCACCACGAGCAACGCCTAACTGAGGCAACAAAAGAGAGCAAGGAGTCGCCTCCTAAAAATTTTTTCGTTTAGTATAATTAACATCATGATAAATTATCAAAACACGTTGAAATTTAAATAAATACGCGCTTGTATATTTAAAAATTAAATGTACCTTTATCACTGGCTCATCAGGTGTTGTTTCCGAAACCTGAGTAACGGAGTTCATGGTCTCCGGCGTTGGAATGTGAGGCTCGGGTGTGCTACGGGTAATGGGCTGGTGTGCTACGGGGGTAAGGGGCTCGGGCGATGGCTCCACCAAAGCCTTAGGATCCCCATGTTGACTTTGTTGGTCCTCGGCAATCAAATTGGCCAAGTCGTCATGGGTAGCTCCTAACTTCTGCAATAGTGATGCCATCTTGTCGAAGACGTCCTTAGTCACTTTTGCGGTGACTTTGGCTGTGATTTTCTCCTCGATTCGTTTCTCTACTTCCTCAAGAGATGGCATCGTTCTGGATCGAGGAGTAGCGAACTCTTTGCCAAATGCTTTCTTCACGCCCACAGCGGACGCCTCCTTTGCCGACTACCCGCCCCTGATGGTCTTTCCCTAAGACCATATGCAATGCATCAACATTGCCTTTTGGGGTGAACTCCCCCGTAGCCTCTTTTTCCTTCCAGCCCATCTGTTCAAATAAAAACGATCAATTAGTTTAAACACATAACAAATCAAGATATATATAAGGCTAAATGATATGAAAACTCACCACA
>JAAKBH010000934.1:0-75313 GCA_019776075.1 Amaranthus palmeri
CCAATACGGACCACCATCAATCCAAACAAAAGAACAAAACATTAGCGAAGCCCACTTAGCTAAGCGATGAGCTACATTATTGCCTCACGGAAACACAAAATTGAAAGAAATCTGATGGACGTTCTTCGCTGCAGACCGGATATTATCAATAACGACCTGATTGTGGAAGCTGCGATCAATAGTCCCATTCAAGGCTTTAATGACATTTTTGAGCTCTCCCTCAACAATTGCATTCCTCCATTGATGCTCTTGAATAAGCTGTATAGCCCACTGTAAGCCTTCGATTTCTGCCGTTCTGCTGCGATAAATGGCCAAATAGTCTTTGAAGCTGATAGAATACTCTCCCCTGCTTGATTTCTGACAACCACACCAACCCCTATCCTGTCCTCTTTGAGATTAACGGATGCACTCCACATTAACTTGAGAAACCCATCTGCTGGAGGACACCAACGAGCCTTCTCCCTCTGAATTTTGTGTTCGGCTCAGTCCTAATTTTCTTTCTTAAACTCCAACAACATATCAGTTGCACGTCTATAACAGTGCTCAGGGGTAACATGGATTTTTATCAAAAATAAGATCGTTCCGTGCACACCATATCTGCCAGGCGCAAATGCCAAACAATTCCATCTGATAATTATGTCTATGATTGAGAATCAACCCAATCCAGTCTCGAAAAGAACCTTGCTGTGGGATATCAGAAGGAGACATCAAATTTAACCATACCTTCCTAGCCCAGTCACAATCTTTCATCACATGTGTGTTTGTTTCAGCAGCCCTACACCTAGGACAGTTGCCCACATTTTCGTTCCCTTTTTTCCGAAGGTTTGTACAATTGGGAAGGATATCCCATATTGCTCTCCAAAGGAAAATCCTTACTTTGGGATGAATTTTAAGTTTCCAAACTGCTCTCCATATGTTGTCATTTCCAGAAGAGGATGAAGTTTCTGTTTGAGCACTAAGAGCGAGAGAATATGCGTCTCTAACTCTAAAAATACCATCCTCATTTGCTGGCCACACTCTCATATCCGGATCCCCACATGTGCTGATGGGTACTTTGCAGAATGCGCTCCAAATCCTCAGGAAACATAACCTCTGATATGATATCAGTTCGCCATCTGTGAGTATCAGCATCTAACAGAGTGTCCACAGTAGAATTTTGGTCCAGGACCCTAACAGGTGTAATAAGTCTTCCAGTACCATTGCCTCCCACCCAAGCATCTTGCCACAACTTAATAGATTTGCCATCACCCACTCTCCAATGCACTCCCAACTCAAGAACATATCGTGAGCTCCAAATACTACGCCATGCATAACTCGGATTGAAACCCTCTTTAGATTCCCAAATAGTAGAAGAGGGAAAATAACGAGCTTTCAAGGACCTAGCAAGAAGGGAGTTGGGAAAACAGTGCAGCCTCCAGAATTGTTTCGCAAGGAGAGAACTATTGAAAATTCTCAAGTCCCGGAAACCCAAACCTCCTTCACGCTTTGGACGACAAAGATCTTTCCACGCTTTCCAAGGAATACCCCTTACAGAATTAGAGGTACCCCACCAGAAGTTTCTGATAATTCTATCAACATCATCACAAAAAAAGAGGGCAATTTAAAGCAGCTCATAGCATAGGTAGGGATTGATTGGGCAACGACCTTAATTAGAATCTCCTTACCCGCTTTAGAAAGCAACTTCTCCTTCCACCCCTGCAATTTCTTCCATATACGATCTTTGATGCCAGTGAAGGAGATCTTTTTAGATCTCTTAAACAACGTAGGAAGTCTCAAGTATTTGTCATGGCTAAGGACCTCCTTGACCCCAACACACGGCCAACCCTACGTCGAACATCATTTGAGAGCCGGTTGCTAAACAAAACTTCACATTTGTCTAAATTGACCACTTGACCCGATAACGACTCATAATCCTTTAAGATACCCATCACAACTTCCGCTTCACGCACAGTGGCTCGAGCAAAGATAATGCTATCATCTGCAAAGAAAAGATGAGATATCGACGATGCATTGCGAGAAATACTCACATCATGAAGAATATTATTATTATGGGCCTTTCTAATCAAAGTACTTAAACCATCAGCACACAAAAGAAAAAGATAAGGGGACAGAGGGTCCCCTTGCCTCAAACCCCTCTTCGGAACAATAACCTACGCCGCTTCACCATTCACAAGAAAAGAATATTTCACAGTTGTAACACACTTCATCACACGATCAATCCAAACAGCTGGAAAACCCCATCCTAATCATAACACAGGCTATAAAATCCCATTCCATCCGGTCGTAAGCTTTACTCATATCAAGTTTTAAAGCCATAAACCCACGTTTCTTCGCCTGGTTATTATTCATATAAAGGAAGATCTCAGATGAAAGGAGAATATTATCAGTTATCAGTCTTCCTAGAACAAAAGCACTCTGGTTTTCATCAATGATATCAGGAAGAATAGACTTCAGCCTATTAGCTAAGACTTTCGAGATGAGTTTATAGGACACATTGCACAAGCTAATAGGTTTGAGGTCTGTCATCTTAATGGGTTCTTAATCTTAGGAATAAGAGCAACATGGGTGTAATTAATATCCTCAGGCATATGACCACCATTCAGAAAATGCAGCACAACATCACAAATATCATCCCCCACCAAATCCTAGTATTTTTTGTAAAAAAGTGCAGGAAGACCATCCGGTCCAGGAGATTTACACGGATGCATATCAGCAAGAGCAATTTCTATTTCCTCATGTAAGAAGGGCCTACTTTAGTGAGGTTCCATAAAATCAGTAATTTTATTATCAATGAAATCCACCTGATCTATAGAAATTTCCGGTCTCGACATATCAAAAAGGGATGAAAAATACTCAATGACTACTGATTTCATACCTTCCTGGCTTCGGTGCTTGTGACCCGTTGCATCTTCTAACCATTTAAGACGATTCCTTCGCTTACGCGCCGAGGCTTTAGTATGGAAATAGGAAGTGTTCCTATCACCATCACGGATATAAAGGGACGACACCTTTGCCAAGCAGCCATCTCTTGATTTTTCCTCAAGTTTCTCACCTCCTGCTCAACTCTCCTGTGTTCCTCAATGACAGATGGGGTTGGCACCATCTTTCGAACTTTTTTAAGGCGCTGTAACAACCAACCCAATCGATTCTGTGACTCCATGTAAATTTCAGCATTCCATTTCTTCAACTGGGAGCCACAATTTTCAACAACGTTGCTCCATTGACCACCGAAAATAAATTTTGAAGAATTCCAGAAGTTTCTGAGCTGTGTATCAAACCCATCATGATTGAGCCAGCGTGCTTCAAAGCGAAACAGTCTGCCTTCCTTTAACTCACGAAGCTCATTCACCATGTTACCCCTCAAGAATAAAATGATCGGATCATGATCGGAACTATCCCATGTCATATTTTCAGCAGCTGCAAAAGGAAAAGTTCGACACCAAGACGAATTAGCAATGAACCTATCCAACCGCTCTTCTATGAAGCCCTCAATTCTATTATTTCTCCAAGTGAAAACATTCCCCATACTATCAATATTTCGAAGATCATGGGCATCCATGCAATCTCTAAAGGCACTGATGTTATTAAAATCACAAGGAGCTCTGCCACGTTTCTCGGACTCTTGTAGCACCTCATTAAAATCTCCACCCAAAAGCCACAGATAATCACCATTGCTGCCCAGTGAGTTAATCATCTCCCATGTGCGGAATTTCTGACCACTTTCATGCCAACCGTAGATCCCAGTAATCCTCCATTCATCCCCTTGTTCTGTAAGAATAATGCTATCAATATAATGATCATCCATCCCCTCAACTCTAAGATTCACATCCTGCTGCCATAAGAGAGCTAGACCTCCAGCTCTACCCTTTGCTTCCATGCAAACACATTTATCAAACCGAAGCCTCTCACGAATCCTACTAATCTCCACATTATTACTTTTGGTTTCACTGAGAAAAAGAATCTCAGGGGAGTATTTGCGCACTAAAGAAGATAGTGCATTTATTGACGAGGGGCTCCCTAACCCTCGACAATTCCAGAAGATAGTTGTATTCATTTATCACCGAGAGCCCATCTCGTGGGGCTCGCCACGTTTTCAACATGTTCCGAAACAGAAATATCAACCTCCATGGGAATAACTCTCTTTTTAATAGAGCTCCTGTCCTCAACATCCAACATGTCATCATCAAAATTATTAGTTGATTTTGTGCGTTTAGTGCCCACCGGAGCACTGGACAGATGGTCAGAATTATATGGAACTCTTTCTCTGGCCAATTTTTTCCACTTCTGTATCCTTCTACCTGTATATGATCTTTGCCCAAACTCCGAAACAGATGCTTCAGTGATAGCAGGTGGTATAGAATTGGTCTCAGTAACCAAAAAATGCGGCTCATGTGCATTCTTTTATTAATAAACTGTTGTGAATCCCCATGTGCAACAATATCAGTAATGGTAGGTGGAACAAAGGTAGTCTCTGTTCCCAAAAAATGCCGCTCATGAACCTTCTTCTTAACAGACTCTTGAGAACCCCCATGTGCAACAATTTCAGTGGGCCCCTTATCAACTTTGTCCCCATTTGAGAGAACAACATTTTGCTTATCCTGCTGCACGAAATTCCTAGGACTGTGGCCCCCACTCACTTCATCCACCTCATTAAAACCCAAAACAACTTTATCTAACAAAGAAGTAACAGTGTTTATGCCATTATTAGGAATATCTACGGTTTTCTCCTTCGGTACCTTCTTCGCAAAGAAAAGTCTTTTACTACAAGATTTTGCCTTGTTGTCTTCTATCGAATCATTTTCAGATTTAATGGGTCTCCACGGAGAAGCTTTCAACCAATTTCCGTACTGTTTCTCAGGAGACGACTCCCCAAAAACCATCTTGCAATCATTAGTCCCATGACCAAGGTTCCCACAGTAAAAACAAATGAGAGGGAGTTTCACATATTTGACTGGACAAGAGTATATCTTTCCCCCTCGCATTTTAAGGGTTACAGACTTTTTCAAAGGTTTTCGCACATCAAGGCTAACCCGAATGCGCATCGATTTCTCCATACCCAACCCCTCAGATTTGTCCATCTCAATAAATTCTCCTATTTTCTCCCCCAAAATTCTAGCATTACTATCATTAGATCTACCCCTGAATGGAATATTATAAATTCTTACCCATATTGGAAGAGCGTAGAATTCAAGGTCCGACGGCTGCTTTCCTGTATCCATCTCGGTGAACAAAAGTGCCACCTTATCGAAATGCCATGGTTGCCCTTTTAACACCTTCTCCTTGTCTCTCCAATGGTAAAACTGAAATTGGAATAGATTTTTACCAATAGCACTGATATCCACTCCATGTTGTGTTACCCATACATTTTTTATAGTTGTCATGAAGGCATTTGTATTGATTGATCAATCTGTCCACAGTTTTCCAATCAATCCCAGAGACAATCGATCTTCTTCTTCTTCTTCATTGCCATCATCAACCCATTCACATATATCATCATTATCATTCCCTTCATCATACCCATCCTCCTGTTTATCCCGTACCTCTGCACTGTTATCCTTATGAATTTTCGCCTCATTATTCCTAACCAGATCAGGATCTTCATTATTATCAGCCTCATCAGAATTAGGGTTTATAATAATATTACTATTTCAATTGTAACACATCTCTGGAACAATATTACTGGGTTCCATGAGACTCAAAAAGAAAAGAGAGAGAAAAGAAGATGAGAAAGAAAGAAGAGAGAAAAGCACAGAAAAAAAAGAAGAAAGACCGGTAAGAGACACCGAAAAAGCTCCCGGACGGAGAAAAACGGCTAGTACCAAAGGACTAGAGAAATCCCTAACTCTAGACAGAGAAGGGACTTTTTTTTGATCGGATAAGTAAATTAATAAAGGAAAATTTGCTCAAAATAATCTCAACTATCCACCGTTGGCCAAAAATAATCCCAACTATCATTTATTTTTTAATAATCCCAACTATTCTCATAATCTGTTGAAAACATACCCACTTCCTTTTTAAACGGCTAAACATGATGCTTTTCAACTTCTTTCTTTCTATTTTGATTAATAAATGAAGGAGAAAGATTATTTTGAACAGTTAAGTAAAAAATAAATGAAGGGGAAGAATTATTTTGAACAGTTAATAACAAGAGGGTAGGTATGTTTTCAACAAATTATGAGAATAGTTAGGATTATTAAAAAATAATTGATAGTTGGGATTATTTTTGGCCAACGGAAGATAGTTGGGATTATTTTGAGCAAATTTCCCAATAAAAAATCATATACATACTAATAAAAATGTTGGAAAATCACACTTGTCATCTTTAAAAGAGCCTTGACAAATGTAATTATTTTAGTGGATGATAGTTCATTACATGATAATATTTACCTAATTTTTATATTAATATATAAAAATGATGGAAAATTCCAATGTCATTTTCTAAGGAGTTTTGACAAATGTAATTATTTTAGTGGAGAATATTTGTTTACATGACAATATTTACCTAATTTAGACTTTGATTATTTAAAAAATTAGAGCTAAATTAGGTATAATATTTATAGTGTATAATTTATTATAGCAATTCTATATAAATGACCTAGAATTTGATATATTTAACTGAATGAAAAATTATTGTATTTGATAAATAATTTTAAAAAAATCAGTTTGTAATTTTTGCTTTAAAAAAATTATGTATTCCATGAATTTAATCATGTTAATATATACTTGCATTATTCTTTGAAGTTACATTTTTATATATTTTATACTCATAAATTCGTTCATTGCACGAGTTTCTATACTAGTAATCTAGTACTCCCTCCTTTCCTTTTTGATCTTCCACTTTGGGTTTTTCACAAATATTAAGAAAGAAGGAATCTTTGATGGTAGTGGGCATGATTTTAATTATATAGTAGTGAAAAATAATGATTGAATTAGAATTATGAGAGAAAAAATAATTAAATAGTAGTGTGAAGTAATAATTGTATTGGAAGTATGAGAGAGAAAATAATTAAATAGTAGTGTGAAGTAAGAAAAGTGGGGTTTTAAGGGCTAAAAGTTAGATGAAAACTTTTCAAAAATAGAAAGTATTTTAAAGTGGAAGAACTTTTGAAACTACTCGTTATAGTAAGGTGGAAGAATATAAAGGAACGGAGGGAGTATCATCATATATAACAACTATTAGAAGACTTTAAAACGCCAACGGCCAAGTGTCACAATTGTAAAATTTTTGCCAAGTGTAATTTTTGATTGAAGAATTAAGAATAAGTGATTGAAATTGGTTGACCTATCTAATACAATAATTATTATTATTGATCTTTATCATTTAATTATAGAATTAGTTACAATTCTAAGAAACAAAAAGTTCAATATATTTAATTTCAAAAAAAAAAAAGTTCAATATATTTTGTCAATATTAAATTATGTTGAATAATAATTATATTTACTATCTAACATAAATAAGTTACCATTAATCAAGAATGTTATGTTTCATATCCAACACTGTAAATTTTCAGTCATATATTCTAATATGAGTGGTTGTACCGATGCAACCATTCCATACACGTTTTTGTAAATAACTTATAATCTGTCCCTATCCCAATGAAAATGGATCAAAAAGAAAGGGGTGATTTTTAAGAATATACTTAAAAGTTATGGAAATACTCCCACCGAATCATTTTAGATGTCCCATTTTATGGTGGTGTGAGTTCCATTAAAAAGGTGATAGTTGGGTATTTTAATTGATTAAATTAATTGTAAAGGTGGTAGTTGGGTATTGGGAGTAGTAAAAGTAGGGGTATTTAGGTACAAAAAATTAGACAAAAAAGGAAATGACACAATTGATATGAATTTGCCAAATAAGAAAATGGGACAACTAAAAAGATTCGGAGGGAGTTTATAAAAAAGAACTATTTGGATAAAATTTAGAAAAGAGTTTAAATGAATTAGTTTTAAAAAAAATTAATGCAAAATTAATGGGAATTTAATACAAACTAAAATGGTAATTGTAGATTATAGAAAATAATTAATTGAAAGTTTGAAACCATTGTATTAGGTACAAAAAAATTGGAGTGTTATCTTTGGCAAAAAGGGAAAGAAAATAAAAGATTATCATTTATTCCATTGCTCACTATAAAATAACAAGTTGAACAAAATATTTTTCAAAACAATAACTTCAAAATTATCATTATTAATTTTTTTAAAGGATAATTGTGAAAAAATGGTCACAAAGCATTTGGTTTTTTGTTGTCTTCTCCTTTTTCTAACAATTGGTATGTTTTACTCCACTTACTAAGGATAAATGACTATATGGCAATTCATTTATTCATTAGAGTTAATAGTTAATACAATCATTTGTGTTTTTTCATCTTGATGTTTTGGGTCAATTTAAAATCGATTTTTGTGTCCAAATCAATGTCACATGATTGCTAATCGCCTTGCGAATTGCAAAAAGAGAATTATTATAGTCAACTTTAGGCTGTTCTTGAATCATTTTTAACATATTTTTAAATTCAATTGGTCCAAATTGGTTTTTAACATATTTTTAAATTCAATTGAAATCAAGTCAACGTCGAGTTCAATTTTTTATATGATCCCACTTAAAAATATTAGCATTAATTTTTGGAAAATTTGCTCAAAATAATCCCAAATATCACCCGTTTGTCAAAAATAATCCCAACTATCAATTATTTTTTAATAATTCCAACTATTCTCATAATTTGTTGAAACATACCCACCTCCCTTTTACGCGGCTGCAACAGGTAACTTTTCCATTATTTATTTCTTTTTTGATTAATAGATGAAGGGGATGTGTTAATTTTAAACAATTAAGTAAAGAAAAAAAGAAAAAGAGTGGAAAAGTTACTTGTTGCAGCCGGTTAAAAGGAAGGTGGGTATGTTTTCAACAAATTATGAGAATAGTTGAGATTATTAAAAAATAATTGATAGTTGGGATTATTTTTTGCCAACGAGTGATAGTTGGGATTATTTTGAGCAAATTTTCCTTAATTTTTTTTCAACGTTCGAGCATCATGACATCCTATATCCCTTCGTAGGTCTGCAACCGAATATGTTGTCATATATATATATATATATATATATATATATATATATATATATATATATATATATATATATATATATATATATATTACATGAAGTAATATTTACATTGTACAATTTGGTGATGCAGGATACATGGCTAGGAAAACAGAAGGGACCATATGTTTGGAAAACATAAAGGTAGATAATTGTGGACAGTGTTACCCAGCTTGTGCAAAGTTTCATCCAAAAAGTGGAGAAGGTGCATGTAACAATGCTACTTTGGAGTGTAGATGTTATTTTCGTTGTCCTCCTCAATCTCATCCAACGGATGTCATTGCTACAAAGTCTGTTCCTACTCAATCATAAACCGTTTATTTGCCTTGATGAAGTGAGCGCTTACAAGCAGCCTAAAATTGAACTTATTACACAGCAGTTAACTAAATAAAAAATGTATTTTTGTTAATTTTAAGAAATCAAAAGTTGGATCAGTCTATATTAAACTGTGTCACGGTGAGATGATCTTAATAAAGGATTTTGTTTTATTATATAGGCGTAACGACTTAAATTGGTATAGTTTAGTATCTATTGAGTTCGAAATAATATATTATTATATATTGTGCATTGAATTAATTTGTTGAATGCAAGTAAAATGAGATAAATAATACTTCCTCCTATTCACCTAACTTTTCCTATTTTCCGTTATGGGCAATCCACTCAAGTTGTTCCATTTTCTTTTTTTTTTTCTATCTTTTTTACCTAAATACCCCCACTTTTCCAATTCTCAATACCCAAGTACCACCTTTACAATTAATTTAATCAATTAAAATACCCCACTACCACCTTTTTGTTGGATCGCATCCTACTCTTAATATCCGTGCCCAACTCAAATGGGACAACTTTGGCGAATAGGAGGAAGTATATTTTACATTCATTGAAAACAAATTATTCTACGTGGTAATTAATTAAAACTTTTTTTATACAACCTTAAAAAAATTGAAATATATTTTCTTCTTAATAATTATCACATATAAGTTTCTTCAAAAAAAATTATCACATATCAACAATTCTCAGTTGAGACGGTCTCTAATAGAGACGTCCAACTAATGGGCCAGCCCAATATTGATATTACATATAAAAAGAAACAATTTGAATTGTCAGCCAGAATTTCTTGTGTTAGTTTCCAAAATCAGGGCATATCTCTTGTCAGTTACCAAAATCAATTTAGTTTCCAAAATCAGTCTCTGCATCTTTTCATCTTCCTCGCTTCAGTTGCCATGATTGAAATCATCCATTTCCATAAAACTAGATAGATTATGGGAAGTAATATTAGGTAGAACCAATTCCATTCTTGCATGCACCTACCATCTAGCTTTTCACGTTTTCTTCAGTTGCCATGATCGAAACATCTTTTTCCAAAATAGCAGGAATTTGATAAGAATTCTTTCACTGTTCTTGGTATTTCATTCAAATGTTTCTTAGTATCTCATCTTCATCTTCTCCAAGAATTACTTAAAGGTAAAAGACATAGATTTGTATACTGATTTTGTTTCACCATGGATTTCTCTTAAATATTGTAGCTTTTACTTTGAACTTTTGAAGAGCTCATCCTCTAATTGAGGTATTCAATTAAAGTTTTTTCTTTTGATTGAATTGATTTGTGGTGGTATGGATTGTAGTGGCGTGGGCTTATGGTAGTCTTGATTGAATTTGCCTTCCCTTTTTCATAGTAGAAGAATCATACCTTTTGCATTTAGAATAAAGATTCTTGTAGTATTTGTCTTGTTACAGAAACTCTTATATCCATTATTGATGAGTAAGTTTAATTGATGTGATAATGGTTTCGTTAGCAAAAAAATATTGAATATGATTAATTTCATCTTTGTCTTGTTACATAAACTTTTATATTTGTTTAATGTTGTTCGTCGCGTGTGAGGTAACATAGGCTATCATTTCAATTATATTTATCAATTTGTGTGAAATTAGATTTATTGCACATGATTAATGTCATCTTTGTCTTGTTGGTTTAATTACATTTGTCATGGTAACATTTATTTATGTTATTTATTTAATTAATTTATTATTGTTATTGTCATATATGCCCTTTTTATTATTTGAAAACTACCTTACTTGATCACCAAGCATGTAACCACCCATATTCTAAAAATAGCCACCATTATCCCATTATCTCCCATTATCCCATTATCTCCTAAAAACACTCATTCTTCAGGTATAAAATGATTAACTTCTTACTCATTCTCCATCTAACCAAGCAATCTCACACTGATTCATTGCAATATACTTACTCACAAACACAGTGATCTCCCTATTCATCCAAAATCATCATCCTTCATAACCATTACAATCCCGACTCTCTAATTTTTATTTGTCGATCATATTATTATTATCTCCGTTATCTGACTTGAGCGTCGGAGTGCCCTTCCGGGAGATCACATCCCGGGTTAGGCTAACTTGTGTGTAGGCATAAGCTATAGACGAAACCGTTCGATATTTACAACAAGGCGGTCCAGTTTCCTCATTACTACCTCCTCAGGTGATTCTCAAGCAGTGACATCAATTCAAGTTTCTTCGCAGAAACAGTTTGGCGCCGTCTGTGGGGACTATGAACATAAAAGTCGTGTGCAAACTCAAAATTGTAAAAAAAAAATTATTAAAAAGAAATCTACTCCTATTTCCAAGCAAATCGGCTTACCATTTCTCTTCCGTAAGCAAAATTATCCACCAAATAAATATTCAGAAAAATGAAAACCACCTAAATCCTTTTGGTGTAAATCGTATGAATACATCAAGTGTTGAAGCCATTTTGATGTGTAATTAAATTGGTCCATGAAGCGAAAACCGCACTTCAATCCTTTTAATGATTTGCAAAATTTCTCTCAATAAAGTACAATTTTGAGAAAACTATTAATTTCTAGTGATAAGAAATTTTAAGAGAAATAAAATGGCGGTTATCACATGTAATTAGTGCCAATATTCTATGTTGAGCCCATTAGTCCAGCTAATTAGTTTAATTGGGCTTTTTGACGTAGTGTTATTTGGTTTCTTATGATGACCTATTAAGAAATGGGCGCAAGGAAAATATGGTGTGCGGTAATCCACTCTCTTTATTGGTAATAAAGTGAATGTCGACCATAATATAACTTCGTATGTAATGTTGGCTACGAAAGATTAACAACGAATATTGGAGTTTGGTTTGATGCAATTTCTTAAAGGGTTATTAGATCCGTAGAATGTTTCCAAACCAACTTTAACTGACTAAAAATTTTAGTCCTTGTTTTAAAGTTCGGTTTGATGTACTATCTAAAGGATTAGATGACCCGTAGAAAGTTTCCAAACTAGCTTCAGCTAAGTGGTTTCGGTCTAAAGAAATTAGTCCACATATTGCCCAATTCGATGTATTGGTTAGATTCGAGTGCGATTTAGCAGTGATTCAAATTATTTACATCGGATCCCCGGAAAACAACCTACAGTGACGACTGCATTGGTTGAATCCGGGTACGATCTGATTATGGTTCAAACTATCTACATCGGATCCCCGGAATACACCTACAGTGACGACTGTATTGGCTGGATCTAGGTATGATCTGATAATGGTTAAAACCATCCACATATGAAAGAGCGATCTCTGGTGACGCGATACTTCGAGAAAAATCATTACCATCGCCTTCTAATGAGATTGCCAAGTGAAGAATATATTATATTAATCAGATGATGATCATATGGTTATTCTTGCTTTTATTAAACGCATATCGGGTGATTGTTTAATTGTATTTATGGGTCAATGATCAGTCAGTGATGATCAAGTACGATATCGACACAGATTGGAAGAATGTTATATTATTTCTACGTGGGAATTCAATACTTCACCATTATCATTATTATTGAAGTCGCAAAACGGGGGGCTTTATTTATCATATTATGAAGTCATTTAAACTTTCACCTAGTATGAAAGTCATTTATTATTATTAAAGTTCCGCAACTTGGACTTTATTTATCATATTATGGAATCACAAAGCTTTCACTTAGTTTGAAAGTCATATTATTATTTAAGTCCTAAAATGATTGATTTTGAGCGATATTTTCTTCATTATTAAACTTTCACCTTGTTTGAAAGTGGAATCTTTGCGAATGTCACCTAGTTTGATAACTTGGACTAATATCATCGGTCATAGTATCAGTGTTTTCCGTACTTTCAGATTGCATTTTTATTTAATGCAAGAAATTCTTTGAGATCCATTATTGATCTAGATATGTCAGACGTACTTGACATATTATTCTCTAGAGTTCATTAAAATCACCTGTCAGACGTACTTGGCAGCATTTCAAACAATCATTTAAACATTTACAGTCCATTATTATCGATCAGTCAGTCTAAACATCAGACGTACTTGATGTTTCAACACTAATAGCTTGCCAGACGTACTTGGCAACCAATCAGTATTCAATATTCAGTATTCAATATTCAATATTCAATATTCAATATTTAGTATTCAATATTCAGTATTCATTAATGTTCAAAGGATTCACCTAGTTTGATTCCTTTTCTAAGTCCCGGGTGATTGACGGCTGGGCAATGCGGACCTATGTCCGATTAATATTTAGCAATACGGACCTGTGTTCGATCTATATTCAGCAATGCGGACCTATGTCCGATCTATATTCATCAATGCGGACCTATGTCCGATCAATATTCATCTTCGAAGGATTCACATAAAATGATTCCTTATCTAAGTCCCAAGTGATTGATTGCTGGGCTATATCATTATGTCACGCTCAAATACCGAATTATCTTATTGGGCTCTAAGGCTAAATAATTATTATTCATGGGGCTTCAACCAAGCATGGACTCATCGAGAAGTCGCGGCTTGTTTAGCCCAAATTCTGCGGAATAAGAAGATGCTTGGGGCTTCTCTTTTCTTGATCTACAGTTCATGATTCATCTTCCGCACAAAGCAAGATATTTCGCATCGTTGGGGCTCTACATCTTCCTTCATGCATGGGGCTAAATGTCATGGTAACATTTATTTATGTTATTTATTTAATTAATTTATTATTGTTATTGTCATATATGCCCTTTTTATTATCTGAAAACTAACTTACTTGATCACCAAGCATGTAACCACCCATATTCTAAAAATAGCCACCATTATCCCATTATCTCCCATTATCCCATTATCTCCTAAAAATACTCATTCTTCAGGTATAAAATGGGTAACTTCTTACTCATTCTCCATCTAACCAAGCAATCTCACACTGATTCATTGCAATATACTTACTCACAAACACAGTGATCTCCCTATTCATCCAAAATCATCATCCTTCATAACCATTATAATCCCGACTCTCTAATTTTTATTTGTCGATCATATTATTATTATCTCCGTTATCTGACTTGAGCGTCGGAGTGCCCTTCCGGGAGATCACATCCCGGGTTAGGCTAACTTGTGTGCAGGCATAAGCTACAGACGAAACCGTTCGAAATTTACAACAAGGCGGTCCAGTTTCCTCATTACTACCTCCTCAGGTGATTCTCAAGCAGTGACATCAATTCAAGTTTCTTCGCAGAAACAACATTAATTAGAAGAATTAATTCTTCTATTTTTTTGATAATATTTTGCAGTGAACAACTTGCAATTGTTGTGGATAGAGATTTTGATATTGAACATTTTTTGTATCAAACAATAATTAACAATAAGACTTAAAGAATACATTGTTCATTCTGATATAACAACTTTTGTGATAGAGACTTTCCTCTTTATACTTTCCTCTTTATATATCATTGGAGTTATATTTGTTGATTTTTCAGTTTGTTTGACATAATGTTGTTGGATTTACGTTTTAGAGTTTTAGAAAATGGATAACATAAAGGACAATGATGTTTTGTCAATTGTATTTGCAAAGAAGAACAAGAAAGCTTCATCTAAAGATTGCAATGACAAGTCCAAACAACTAGAAATTGGTGATAAGGCACCCAAATAAAGGGCTCCCAGACCACAAACTTCTTTGGTAAAATTAGAGACCAATGAAGGAATGTAAGTTCATAATTCTGACTTAATTTGGCATTATTACAAGTCGTATTTAGAATTATTAATTTAGTGGTTTGGGATTATATGTTTTGTGTTTGCTGATCTTTATGTAGATTGATATATAACATAGTTGGACTAACAACATTATGCGTGTGATTTGATATGGTCTGTTTTTGGTGTTATAGATTTTATATATTTGGGCAGTATTTGGAATTTAGTGTCATTTATTTGTAAAATAGAATGTAACATATTTGGTGTCAAAGTTTCATTGTCTGGATCTATACTGTTATATTTTTGGCATTATAGTTTCATTGTTTGGATTTATACTGCTACATTTTTGTCATTATAGTTTCAAGTTTTTGGAGTTATACTATTACGTATTTGGGATTTTTGTGTCATTTATGTAGACTTATAGTGTTATGTATTCGAATTTGTAGTGTTAGGTAGTAATAGAAAGAGAAAGGACGTGGTGAAGATCGCGAGTAATAGAATTTCTATTTTTTAAGGATCGAACACGGAACGGAGTGAACACGAGAGAACACTTTACGGAAAACACGAGAGATTAGAATTTGTTAGAAGATTAGAAATTGATTTACGGAGAACACGAGAGGTTAGAAACAGAGGGGTCTTTGAGGGTGTGCGAGGTGATCGACCGCACAGGGCCCCTCTTTCTCTAGTATATGAAAAAGTTAATCAAAAAAAGAAGGGAAATTATCAATGGTGCCCCTGTGTTTTAGCCTTTTATCAATGGTCTACAATCTTTTTTTTTTTCCAATAGCACCCCTGAGGTTCAGTCAAAGTAACAACCGTGACACTTTTGGTATTTTTTCTGTTATGTTGACGTTAAGTATAATTTTTAACTCAACCATGGTTAATGTATCATGTTTATATACCATGTTTGCTTCTTCTTCATTTGCATTTCAGAAAAAACGATAATCATCCTTCTTCTCTCTTAGCTTCTTCTTTCTCCTTCCATCCATGGCTACCTCATCCAAGAACTCTTCTTTTTGCGGCAAGGTCTAATCCGGTACTTCCAAAAGACACCAGGCCATCCCTAGGGTCGAAGCTGGTGATAGCTGGGTACGGTTGAAGATATGCGACTGTGATCCCTCCAAATTTTATGATGTTAGGGTTTCGGGTTCAGTGACAAATCTTGGAAGAATCTACTACAAATGCATTTCTTGTCAAGCATTCGAGTGGGGATATTCTTATGATTTGAAGGAAAATCTTCATGAAGCTACACTTGCAGATGCTCAAGGTCCTGCTCCTGATGCCATTAATATGGAAGAATTAAGGGAACTGAAAGCTACTGTTTTAGGGTTGTCTGATAAGGTTGATGGATTAGTTAGGGTTGCTGATTTCATGAAGTATGTTGTAATTATTTTGTTGTTATTGTTGGTTGTGGCTTTTATTAAGCCCTAAATTATGTATCTTTTTCAATTAGGGCTATTATTAAGCCCTAAATTAAGTAATGTTGTATGAATTATTAAGCAATGAAATGAAATGAGATTTTAGTAAACACATGTCTTCATAAATATTACTTCTTATGTAATTACAAAAGTTTAAGTTCCAAAGTTAGATAATTTGCCTACAATGTTTAAGTTCATACAAAAGTTAGATAATTTTCATACATAAGTTTAAGCTCCAAAAGCATAAGTAATTACATAGTAGTATTCAACTGTGGACTTTGCCCTTGCCCTTCTGTGAGGCCTTCGATTTTGGCACTGTTTTCTTCTTATTCACCTTTGATGTTCATGCTTCATCAGGCTGTTTTTGTAGCCTTTGCTTCTTAGTTGCCCCTCCTTTGCAAGTGGACTTGTTGTGTCCAAATTCCCCACATTTTCCACATGTCACTGTCTTGCTACGTTTGCCCTTCCTTTCTTCATCCTCAGCTCGCCTTCTGTTTCTACAAGGCCTTCCAACCCCTCTTTTAATGATTGGTGGCAGTATGGAAGGAGCATCTGAAGCTGGCCACTTGTCTTGATCAGGAATAGGCTTAATGCTTTCACCATAAGCCATCTTGTACCTTTCAACAGAATAACATTCATGGACAAAGGAATGGGGATCTAGACCCTCATGTAGTATAGCACGCATTGCATGCTTACAAGGTATACCTGTGAGTTGCCACACATTGCAAAGGCATGTGTGGTTGTTCAAAGAAACAACAAGTGCAGATTTTCCCTCCATTACTTCATATTCACCTACACTTGACATGAAAGCCCTACATGACCTACTATCATTACACAATTGTTGCACTCTCTTCACAATGTTTGGACACAATTTATCCCAAGCATCACATTTTTGCCTCCAAGTTGCCAACCTAACCATTGTTACCCTCCTAATCCCCTCTAACAAAGTTAGCACTGGCTTGCACCTATCAGTTCCTAGGGTTGCATTAAAAGATTCAACAAAATTAGTTTTGTTTATATCACACTTCAAGTTTGTATCAAATTTATGCTTTGTCCACCTATCTTGTGTGCACTGATGGAATAAAGGATTCATCCTCACTTTCTGAAGGTATGTGTCCTAAAGTAGATGCAACACCTTCTTTTTCTTTACTCAATTCAACTAGCCTTGGAGACCTTTTAGTAACCACTTGCTTTATACCTTTCCTCCTCAAAGTACTTTTAGGAATTCTTTTGGTAATAGTTGTCTTTGGTGTTTTGGTTGGGGTTTCTTTAGGTTTACTTTTTACTGTTTTTTTGTTTGATTTCATGGGGGTTTTGGTTGGGGTTCTTTTGGTTGATTTCTTGGGGGTTTTCTTGGGTGATTTAATTGGGGTTGTTTTGGTTGGGGTTGTGTCAATGTTACCCTCCTCATTCTCCTCCTGTACTTCTTCATTCATCTCATTCAAAAACTCAACGTTTTCAAGAATAACATCATTGATGTCACCAGGAGATGGTGGACTCTCCAACACTATGGTCTCCACTAGTTTCTTCCTAGGTCTTAGGACAGGCAGTTTGGGTCTCCAGTAACCCTTCTTTTTGTTTGGTGTCCTAGGCTTCACAGTCTGTAAAGGGGTTGGAATGGGATCAGGATCATCAAGCTGTGTTGGGGTTGGAAGGGGGTCAACATCATCAGCCAGTAATGGGGTTGGAATGGGATCAGGATCATCAAGCTGTGTTGGGGTTGGAAGGGGGTCAACATCATCAGCCAGTAATGGGGTTGGAATGGGATCAGGTTCAACAGGCAGTGTTGGGGTTGGAAGGGGGTCAGGTTCATCAACATGCTCATCAACTATAACATCATCAAGTACCACATCATCAACAGCCATATCATCAACTACAACATCATCAACTACCATATCATCAAGTACCACATCATCAACAGCCATATCATCAACATGCTCATCAATATCATCAACTACCATTTCATCAACTTGCACACCAACATCATCATCAACATGTTCATCAAAAGCAGTGAGGTTTAAATCATCATCAACATTTACATTCAACTTCTCTTGGGGTAGACTAGGGGTTGGAATTATCATCACAACATCATCATCATCCCCATCATCAGATGACACAGGTTTATTCCTAGCAATTTCAGCCTCCAACTCTTTCTTCCTTGCATTTTCCTTTAGGGTTTCCCTAAGTCTCCTAGCATTATCTAACAATACACTAGGTTTTGAGTCTCCAACTTTGATGACAATAGTTTCAACTCCTCTATTCCTACTAAACATCTCAACCAGTGTCTTATCATCAACAATTCGAACGTTTTTTCTTCTTATACACCTGAAACTAGGATGCTTAGGCATCAAATGACCCATAGACTCTGCTTTGTCCCAATAGTTTATGATCATGTCAAGCAAGTTCACTAAGTCTACATCCTCAATAAAAACTTCAGTCTCAGTACCCTTATATACAAACTTCAACAACACACAGTCATCCATTTACAATCTATCAACAAAAAAACCAAAAAAAAACCATCAACATTCATAAATTGCACCCAACTTTCAAAATTCAAAAAAGCCCTAATTTCTAGGGTTTATTGTTACACATAAACAACCAGAACATCAACAAAAACCATAATTCAACAAAAAAAACCCTATAACTACCACATTTAACGAACAAAATAACCAAATTATTCTACCATTACAGTCCACATTTAGGGCACAAAACAACAAAGAACATGTAGTTGCATGTACAGAAAGAAAAGTTAGGGAAAATCGAGTACTTACCAGCGTCAAATCAAGCAGCACAGATGAAGAAATTCCACAAAAATGGCGTCAAGCAAGGAGTTGAAGATGATGATGAAGACCAGAGAGAATTTTCGAGGAGGGAAAAACAGGAGCCAAACTCATTGAGTTAAACATATACAAACCATGATTTGTTTTTTAAAAACCTTAACGGCAACTTAACGGAAAATCGTTAAAAGTGTCACGGCGTGAGTTAACGTCAAACCTCAGGGGTGCTATTGGAAAAAAAAAAAAGATTGTAGACCATTGATAAAAGGCCAAAACACAGGGGCACCATTGATAATTTCCCAAAAAAGAATTATGTTAAATTTATTAATAAAATAAATATATTTATCATAATTAAGGCGCAAAATATTAATTTTGCACAAGGCCCCCAAATTATTCAAGACGGCTCTGGTTAGAAATTGTTAGAAGATTAGAAATTGATTTTAAATCCAACAATTGACAATACTTAGGTTTGGTTCATAGATCATCCATTACATTACCTCGACCATATCGCCACACTTTACGAGAGAACACGAGTGAAAGAACCCTGCTGCTGCGATTGACATACAACAGATCGAAAGCACGCTTCGTGGCCTGTATCATTTGGATCTAAATTTACGAGATTTTCTACAATATTTTTGTTCCTTTTCTCAAATTATTGGTTTTTTAGGGTTTTACGGAGTTAGATTCCAGGGTTTTCATTTGCGTTTTTCAATTATTATCGTTTTTGTGTTTGTTTTTCCATCATTTCTCTGTTTTCATTTTTCTTTTTGAATTATTTTCGTTTGGGTTGAAGATTCCTGGATTTTCATTTGATTTTTCAATCTTTTTCATTTTCGTAGAAGATTCATTATGTGGTTTTTCATTCTCGTTTTTCAATTATTTCTGTTTTGTCCTGTTTTATTATTGTTGCTGTTTAAATTTCTTTCTGTTTTTGTCCTCCTTTAACTTTTTGACGTGATTGGTTTGTATTATATCTTTTGGATAGCCTCTTTGGTTTTGGTGTGTATTTCTTTGGCTTTTGTCTTGGCTTGCTTGTTCTTTTTGTGCTTCGGGCGCCAGCGTCCTCCTTCTGTTCTTGTCCATGAGTAGGCGAGTATAGGGTCCAGGCAGACATATGGTAACCTAAAGTCAGGTCCGAGGAGGGGGGGGGCAAAGGGGGCAACGTAACCAGAGCTTGGCACTTAGAGTGGGGACATGGAACATAGGCACCCTTCAAGCTAAATCGTTGGAGTTGGCCACTGAACTCTGTTTTGAAGGGATACAAACTTTGGTATACCGGTTTGGATGGGACACGTAGTGGAGTCGGTATTCTCGTAGCTAATGAGATCTTAAAGCAAGTAGTAGAAGTAAGGAGGTGCAATGAAAGGATTATGTTAGTTAGAATTGTGGTGGGGGAAGAGGTCGTCTCAATCATTAGTGCGTATAGACTGCAAGTTGGGCTTGAAAAGCAAGTGAAACGTGAGTTTTGGGATAATTTGGGTGATCTTTTGGAAACTATCTCTATCGATGAAAAGATTTTTATAGGAGGTGACTTCAACGGTCACATAGGGAAGGAGGCTGTTAACTATAACTCTGTTTATGGCGGTTTTGGTTACGGTGTAAGGAATGAGAGTGGACAGAACCTTCTTGAGTTCGCGTTTGCCAAGGATCTAGTTATAGCAAACTAGATCTTCAGAAAGAAGGATGAGCACTTGATAACGTACAAGAGTGGTGGGCTTGCTACCCAAATAGACTACTTTTTAGTACGTAGGAGCAGTCGGAGCTCGTGCTTGGACTGTAAGGTTGTGCTTGGCACTCGGATGCCAACCCAACATAGGTTATTAGCACTGGATTTCCGCATGAGGAGGAAGATTGTCGAGAGGAAGTCTAAGGGAAAAGAAACGATCAGGTGGGGTAGTCTAAAAGGGGATAAAATCGCAACACTATCAAGCAAGATCCTGACGTTAGGCTACCCTAATATCTCAGGCAATGCAAATCAAATGTGGGAATCTATGGCGAAAACCATTCGTATGGTGGCGAAGGAGACGCTAGGGGTGTCGACAGGAGAGGAAAGGGAGTACAGGGAATCGTGGTGGTGGAACGAGGAGGTGCAAGAGAAGATAAAGAACAAAAACAAGAGATTCAAGGAGCTTATTGACTGAACGGAGGAGGAAGTTAGGGCACAAATGAGAGAGTCATACAAAGAAGCGAAGCGGGAGGCGAAGAAAGCAGTCGCAAAGGCAAAAAGTCATGCCTTTGAAGCCTTCTACCAAAAGCTTGATACTGCGGAGGGGGAGAAATATATTTACAAGTTGGCTAAAGCCAGATCTAGGCAGGGGGAGGACTTGGGGGCAGTGAAGTATTTCAAAGATGAGAGTGGACGGGTTCTCATTAGACAAGAGGACATCAAACTAAGATGGCATCAGTATTTCTCCCAATTACTAAATATGTCAAGGGGTCCTACTCAGGAAAGTCGGCAGACTTCGGACACACAAAGAACACAGGTTTGTGGGTCATTTGGTGAAATAACCAAGAGTGAAGTAAGTGAAGCCCTTAAAAAGATGGGGAGATTTAAGGCAGTGGGACCGGATGATATCCCGATTGAGGTGTGGAGGAGCTTAGGAGAGGAGGGCATTCAATGGCTTACTAATCTCTTTAATGTTATCCTGAGATCTAGTAAGATGCCGGAGGAGTGGAGGATTAGCACAATTGTTCCTTTGTTCAAGAAAAAGGGCGATGCACAGGAATGTGGGAACTATAGGGGTATCAAACTCCTAAGCCACACTATGAAACTGTGGGAAGGAGTTATTGAGAAAAGAGTTAGACGGGAGACAGTGATTAGGGAGAACCAGTTTGATTTCATGCCGGGGAGATCAACTACTGAGGCGATTCATATTTTGAGGAGATTGATAGAAAAGTACTGGGAGCGAAAGAAGGATTTGAATCTCGTGTTCATCGACCTGGAGAAAGCATATGATAGCATACCACGAAACATCGTTTGGGATAGCCTCAAGAAAAGAGGTATTTCATCAAGATATATTGAGGTCATACAGGAGATGTATGCTGGAGTGTCGACCAACATTCAGACACCGGAGGGGCCAATAGAGTCTTTCAGTATTAGAGTGGGCCTACATCAGGGATCAACACTTAGTCTTTTCCCCTTTGCGGTGATTATGGATGAAATCTCAAAATCCATCTGGGAAACCGTACCATGGTGTATGCTTTTCGCCGATGATATAGTCTTGGCCGCAGAAACTAAGGAGGAGGCTAATAGTAAATTGGAAGAATGGAGGGAAACCTTGGAGGGTAAGGGTATGCGCATAAGTCGCTCGAAGACTGAATACATGCGATGTAACTTTAGTGGGACAGAATCGGTAGGGGAGCCAGAGGTGTCCATTAGGGGAGAAGTTGTTGCATGCACGTCCAAGTTTAAATATCTGAGTTCAGTAACTCAAAACAACGGGGAGATTGAGGGTGACGTTACTAACCGTATACAGACAGGTTGGCTCAAATGGAGAGAAGCGACTGGGGTGCTTTGTGATAAAAGATTTCCTAGTAGACTAAAAGGGAAATTCTACCGCGTTGCGATTAGGCCGACTTTGTTGTACGGAACAGAGTGCTGGCCTGTAAAGAAGGCTTTCGAGCAGAGAATGGAAGTAACAGAGATGCGCATGCTGAGATGGATGTGTGGTAAGACAAGGATGGACAGGATTAAAAATCAGGAGTTTAGGGAGAAGTTAGGGGTTGCACCTCTCTCTACAAAGATGCGGGAAAACAGACTCAGATGGTTTGGGCATGTGCAGAGAAGCACCCATGACGCCCCAGTGAGAAGGGTTGAAAGCCTCATAGTGGAGGGCAAGAGAAGCCGGGGAAGACCTAAGAGGACATGGGAGGAGCAAATTAACAGCGACCTGCTCGAACTACACCTCTCTAAGGACCTGACCAGGGATAGAGCCACATTGCGGCGCCTTATTCACGTCCTAGATTACTAGACTTGTTTGTTACTGTTCTGTGTCTTTTGTCATCGCTATTCACTGCCTCTTCTACCTGTATCATTTATACTTTTTAAATGCTCCCTATGCTTGGCTAATGTGGGTGAAAGATGCAGGTTTCAGATATTTGCAGGTCCTATCCTTGAGGACTATTTTAGAGCCGAAGGACTCTTATGACTGCCCTCTCCTTCTGGGAATCAGACGCCGTCGACCTTCCTTCCCCTGACCCTGACCATAGAGTATCTATGTGCGAGAACACTGGGTATGATGATGATGATGATGATGAGTGTTAGGTAGTATATTTTCTATATGATTTTTATTTTGTGTGATAATTATGTTATCATTCATGTGTTTGGATTTACGTTATGTTGATGTTTGATATATACTAGTCTGGTTTTGGAAAGAAGGGAGTAAAAAACAAGTCCTTGAGCTAAAAACAGTAGGCTCAGTTGAAAGAAGTAATATAGGTATAACAATGGATTGAAATCTTCTTATCAAGCATAAATTACTAGCAACAATTTAGTGAAATTGGTTAATATGCCTTTTGAACCTCAATGACAGTATTGAAGACTCAATACCCTCCTACCAACAACTCCAAACTGACAAAGCTTAGAAATACTGACATCAAAAAAAATTTATAAAAACAGATTATATAAGATTGTAATAATAACACCATAGGAAACATACCAAGACAAATATGCATAAGTAGTCGGATAGCAGATGCAATGTGTTAGCAAAAACCAAATACAATTACACTCACAACACAAAGCAATAATTTCAATTACCAAAGCGTAGAGGTGTTCATTCGTGTGATCGGGTCTGTTTCGGACAGGTGTCATTTGGTTCGGTTGTATTTCGGATCGGTTATGTTTCGGCTGTTTGTTATGACGGGTAGGGGTGAAAGTTCGGTCTGCGGTTTGGTCTTTTACCAAAACCAAATCAGACCATATTTAATTCGGTCTCTAAATTTTCAGACCATCACCAAACCAAATTAATTTCCAGACCGAACCAAATCGAACCGCAATTTAAAAGGTAGACCGCACCGAACCGAATTGGACCGAATTAGACCGAATTTTTAATTTGGGCCGAATAATTAATAAATGATTAAGAAATAGAAAAACAATCAATTAATAATGATAGACATAATGTCTTACAAAGTTTTAAATAAAGTCTTACAAATTACAAAACACTTTAAAAAGTCTTGCCAACTATACAGTAATTGCACTTAGCTTGTTGTCCAGCATCTGTATCAATCTTTGAGAAATGATCCCATACGCCGGAACGATCCTTCATCCGCTTTCTAACAGTTCCAGTGGATGGTTTAGAGGCCGTTGAGCCCTCTGTTCCATCGTTACCCGTTGTTGGGTTTGACATCTTTTGAAAAAACAGAAAACCAAAGCTTAGGGCTTGAATATATACATTAATACATTATAAACAGAAAACATTATAAACATTACTACATCTGAAAACCATTATACACAGGAAAACATTATAAACATTATAAACATGTATATAATCATTATAATCTATACAGAAAACATTATAAATATTACTACATCTGAAAACCAAATATATACATTAATACATTATAAACAGAAACAGAAACAAAAACAAATATATACAAAACGAAAATAAACAGAATAAACAGAAAACGAAAATATAAAAAACGAAACGAAAATTCATAGATCTATCATCTATACGAAAATATACACACAATACTCTAGAAAATAAACAGAAAATCAAAAAAAAGAAAAAAAAATTCATAGATCTATACGAAAATATACACACAATAAAAATCAAAGATATAAAAAACGAAAATAAAAATCAAAGATATAAAAAACGAAAATAAAAATCAAACAAATACTTACTTGCCGGCGGCGTGAGGACGGTGGCGGACTGGCGGTGCAGGCGTGAGAGTGAGGACGGCGGGATGGTAGAATAGAATGGGAGAGGAGAGGGTTTTGAGAAATGAAAATTGAGATGATGAATGAATGAAATGAGTAATGACTGGAAAAATGAAAATGAAAATGAAAGAGAGTGAGAGTGAGGACGGCGGGGTAGGGTGTGCTACTAGGGTTAAGTGGGTTCTCTTCTTTCCTTGGAGTATTAGTTTATTTTATTTTATTTTTAAATTTTTTTATTAATGGGCTGGGCTAATGTATTATGTGTATTTAATGGGCTATATCTATATATAATTTTTTTTAAAATTCGGTCTGCGGTCTGGAATTGCGGTTTGCGGTTTATGAAAATCCCAAACCTAATCCAAACCTTAATATTTCGGTTTGTGATTTTTCAAACCTAGTCCAAACCAAATTAAAGAAACACCAAACCATATTTGTTATTCGGTTTGGTCTGGTTCGATTTGCGGTTTTAATCCGAATAAGTTTCACCCCTAATGACGGGTCACACTCGGGTGGGGTCGGTTAGTCACGGTTCGGTTAAAGATCGGTTATTCGAGCAATCGGTTAAGCATCGGTTCGGTACCGGTTGAAATTCGGGTCGAGTGTTAATCTGTGTCGGGTTGTCATCGGTTAATAATTGGTTCGGTTTTGTCAGGTACAGATCGGGTTCGGTTTTTTAGAAAACAGAATTTGGCTACGTATTGATAATTATTATCGATAAAAAACAAAATAGTTAAAATGCAAATCAATTAGTGATTATTATTACTTTGTTACTTTTACATGTTTGACTGAAAATTAAAATTATAAAGTTCTATGAATTTTCGTCTAGTACGATTAAAAGTAGTTTGATAAACATTGACCATTGATTATTAGCTCTAAATATATGAAATCATGTATTTATTAGATTAACTAATAAAATGATTGAATATAAGCATATCATACTTCTATTTAAAAATTGGATCAGATTTAAAGCAATTCCATCTAAAATTCATTCGGGTTAAGTCGGTTTTAGGCGGATTGAGTTCGGTTTCGAGCATGACTCGGGTTGGATATAAGTCGGGTCGGTCATTTTTAGGCTCGGGTAATCTCGGTTAACGGTTATGTGTCGATTACAAAACTCGGTTACAGTTCGGGTTCAGGTTTCTCAATTTCGGTTGTCAACCGGTTTGGGTACAACATTGGTTCGGATATTGTCGGTTCGATAAACCTGAAAACGAAAGATATTTTCGGGTCGATTTACTTTTGATTTCGGTTCGGATTTTCGGGTCGGGTCACTTTTGAACAGCTCTACCAAAGCGCATTAAACTAACCAAGTTCCCCCTTTGATCTCTGCATGAAATTGACAAACAATGAAAGGGGAACTTCAGAATACCATACATGAATGATAACATAAAAATATATATTTAATTTTTATTTGTTTGATGTACTTGAAGTTATAACATTGTATATATAATGGCTTGTTTTTCTTTGCAGCATTGATAGAAACATATATATATTTAATTATAACATTTTGTAAACCCCATTTATTTCTTATAAATGGGAAAGAGAAAGTGAAACTAACTGCTCGACAGATGCAAGATGTAAATGATATAGGGTTTGGTGGATTACTTAAGATGAAGGCTTTTAGGTTTCGCCCGGGCATTATTCTATTCTTAGTTGCCCATTTCGATGCTGTGAACCGGATACAATGTTTGCCTAACCAACCCAGTTATAACATCACCCCTGATGATGTTTTTGACTTCTTTGGCCTCCCGTTGAATCCCAATAAGCAATTAACCACTCGTTCGAAGAGATCTGAGAAGGAAGTTGATAATAACCCTAATTCAGTGACTTCAAAGGAGATCCAATGTGTATTCTCCAAGTTCCCCGAGGGCGGGGATGATTTCAAAAAACTTTTTGTTTTTTATTCATTGTCGGTTTTTTTGGCCCCTTTGCTTGATTTTAAGCTGAAGAAATCGATATATCCCTGTATTGCTGATGCATCAACAATAAAAAGCTTGATTGGTGTACATATATTTTAGACAATTTGTGCATAGCTATGGAGAGATCATCCAAATTTGTTAATGGTTGTGTGTTGATTTTGCTGGGTTGCTATTGTTATCGATTCCCCCATCAAGGGAAACCGTACCCTACTTCGCTTCCCTTGATCAAACATTTGTTTGAGGATCATCTCAAACATAGATTTGATCAAGAAAGAATGAAAGGGTACGGGAGAGGGATAATTTCTCTCCATGGATTTCCCATCACTAGTCAATATACTGACTGGTGTAGAAATGGCAATGAGTATGATGAAGAAGATACGTATGAGGTTGATGTTGATCAACCTGTCGATGAACCCACTGCATTGGGTGACGATCCACCTATACAAGATGATGGACATATCAAAGAGGTACGAGAGAGATCGTTCACATATTGTTTTGATGAAAGATGGCCGTCAGATATCGAACTTGCCAACAAAGGCTTCAATATAAGTAATGAATTTTCAATTTGGGGTCATAACACAATTTGGGGTCATAATATAATTGATTTGGGATTGTAACATTATATATTCGGTCATATGACATCATATATTTCAGTTAAAACATGATTTATATGGTCTTTTAATACCCTCAAATTTTTTGTTTTATCATACAGGATTTGGAGATGGTTGAAGTAGTGTTTAAAAGAGACCTTGAAGTTATTACGCACTCGTACTGTCAACGAGTGGTTGGATGCAACTTGCGGGTTGGGAATCGTGACAAAGAAGTTGTGTCCGGGGATGAAATTTTGAGCCAGACGCAACAAATATGGGAGAATAATGACTGGTTAGCGTCAATTGACGAATTTTGTAGGGTGTTGATTAATAAGAATCATCCTTCTATAAGCACTTCGCCAACAAACGTGCAACCTGTTGCACCGTCCCCACCTGCCAATGTTTATTTGAATCCCTTGCCATCTACTTCGATCAACATCACAATGCGTCCATCTATTGAGACACCAATTCCTACAACTTTAAAGGAGTTGTGTGATCTTGACTTGGGTAAGGTAGTCCCCAACTTTCTACCGGCATCTGAATTTATCACAACCAACATGCAATATTTGAAGGGGATGAAGGAGTTGGAGCTGAAGGTGTTAGACTATTCCACGCTGAAGGAGACGACGGATGGACCGTAAGATGTCGTTTGAATTCCAAATTTTAATTTTCAAATCAGTTTTGTAATATTGTTATGCACTCATATTAATTACTCACACAGGGAGATTTTGTGTACGTACCAAAAACTAATTTTCATGGATCGAAGGGATGCACAGAGCATGTTCAACCAAACTGAAATTGCAACTACTGTTCTTGATTGCTGGGCTATGTATTTGAATGCACTTGAGAAAAATCAAGCAGTTGCATACCCCTCCAAGCGAGTCCGTGTTTATTTGTTTGGCACATTCCATTGTATAAGTCGAATAATTATTTTGTTATTAATGACTATAAAAATTAGATGTCAGCATATCCAAAACAATAATTGTTTGATTTGTTTGGTTTTAGTTTTGCCTCTCTAACTTCATACACCATAGCAATCTAAAAACAACACAAGATGACAAGAAAACGCAAGTTATAGGTGGTTGGAAAACATGGGTGAAATCTTACTCCCCGGTAGACTGAAAGAAATGCAACATGGTACATATGTAGACTATGAATTTATGTATTGTACTGATATTTGATATTTCCCCTAGTATTTTGTATTGTAAGTTTAAACAAGTTACATTTTTCCATTTGAAATCTAACATATTATATGACAATCTTTATGTATGACAATCGTTAACTTGAAACCTAACATATTATATCTGGTAATATGGTATTGACTACTAATTTTCGACTCACAGTTTTTCATACCATATCAGAGGGAAGGCCACTACATGCTTGTTGTAGTGGATTTGTTTAACAAAGTTATTTACTACTTCGATAATGTTGAGCGTTTCGATTCAGAACACGCTGAATTTGTTGCTAGTGGTGTGGTAAGATTACATTTGTTTTTTTAGTTTATACATTGTATGAGGATATTAGTTGATAATAAATATTTTATTTTACTTGTATTGTAGCGTGAGGTATTCACTGATATTGCTGACGTAATGGGTCATGACGAAGCAGCCGAATGTGTTACTTGTCCTATAAGAGACATTAAATTTCCATGGACTGTGAATGATGATAGCCTCGACTGTGGCATCTACATGGCTTATTTCATGGGGCAATATCAGGGGACTCTAAATATTGATCCACTACACGAGGTTAGTCTTCATTGATATGACATAATATACTACAATTTATAATATGTAATATATATTTATTATGAAATATAACATGAATTAAAGTTTGCACTGAAACAAGTTGTCATGATATTCAACAACAATCTATTTAGAAATGTGATAGCTATGTCATAAGTGCAATGTTATAAGAATCATTGGATTTTTTAATAATATATCATAAATTATAATATTTGGCACTTTGTATTATAACATGTTACTTTTGGATTTATAATATCTGATTATTGGTTTATAAATAGTTGTTAATACAATTATAATATAACATGTAATTTGTTGTGTATTAGCTTGGAGACAGAAGGCTTTATAGGGCATCAATATTGACGAGGGTCTTGCTTAGCGATTTGAATCAAGATCGTGACAAATTGGTTACATTAGCACACAAATTTCCCGAAGGTAGGACCCAAGAAGGTCAACTGGAGGGAATATGAGCTCATACTTTGCCATGGGCGCTGGGTAGCCGATAACGCTGCCGTGTCACTATGCCATGAAGTGAAGAAAAGATTTACTGATAGAATGTTACTTATTGATAGAAAACTTATTCATTCATAGAAAGCTTACACGTTAATAAAACGTTTACTCATTGATTATTCAATGATAGAATAGTTTGTGCTAGTGAGAAGTGCGCCTAAGCTAACTTACCTCAAAGGAGTTACCAGTCCCAAGGATGGGCTATGAATATGCTTACTCTAAGATAGAAAAGCTCTATAGGGTCACGTGTTAGGTAGTCTGTTAATGCCTTGATTGAGTTGATACTACGCGTGTTCTGCAAGAGTTTATGTTCTGAGAAGAGAAATGAGAAGACCTACATTCTATCCAAGATGCATAGGTGGACGATAAACGGTAAACGGTAAACGGTAAACGGGAACTGTTTGTGCTTATGTCCTATGAAATCATCTTATGTTGTATAACATAATGTTATCTATTAGTTGGTCTTATTATATTTGATGCTAGTTGCTGACGTGTACGTGCTTGTGTTTATGTTTGATTGTTTGATGACTTTCTATGATTGTCCTGCTATGACACATTGGCCTTGGTCTGATGTCGAACAGCAGGAGGATCATGAACAGTCGTAGTAGGTATTGGAGCTTCTTTTTGCATTACATTGCATTGGGGGAGAGTGACAAGGGCGAAGAATAATATGTGTCATATCGTTATCCTTTGATTTTGTATTCTTATTTATCTTTTGTAAACTTTGGTTGTATACGTTTATTATGAGGCCTTGTGTCCTCCTTTGTATATTTGTATTTCCGCTGCGTAGTTTATAACGTTGTATGGTTTTAAAGAGTCGAGTTAGTTATAAACGCAAGCGTTGAAACTAGAACCACGATCCATGCTTGACATGTCGATTTGAGAAGCCGGCGATGAATCATTCCGCCGTGGTGTGAGATTTTAAAGGCAAAGATGCCTTACATTAGTTTAATGTTTACACTGTGCTAACTCCTCTACCTAATGTTTAAGTTTTAGCAGAGATGCTGCCGAAATTTCCACTCACATCTTTAAAGTCAATATTTAACGTTTATCAAAACTCTTTTTCTTTTTTTCTCTTTTATGTAACACCCGAATATCCTCCCGTCATTCATGATTTTGATTTCGTTTAAGGGCTCGGAAATTCTAGGGTGTTACAAGAAGTTTGGTGTGGAAGGCGGAGTTTTGACGTTTCTTGATGCAGTCTGTGGTGTTCATGGTGCTTTGGTCTTTTTGTTCTGTTTCTAGAGGGCGATTTTTGTATTACCTGGTGTTGGATAGATATCGTTTGATGTAAAGGGGTTCGGGCACAACTTTTTGTGTTGTTTTGAACAACGTTGTTGCATAGGCCCACCCTATGCTGTTTTAGGGGTGACCTGTTTCTAGGTATCCCTCTTCCAATGCTTTTTTACCTTCGGGGATTTTTTTCATGCCGCGGTGTTTTGGGGTCCCTGTTACAGGTGGTGTTTTCTTTTCCTCCTTAATAATCTATCTCTTCCAAATTTTCAACCTATATTATATATATATATAATCATATATCTATATATTATACTATATATATATATATATATATATATTATATCTATATATCTATATATATATATATATATTAGTATATCTATATATTATATATTATTATATGTATATATATGTATATATTCTATATATATATATATTAATAATATATCTATATATCTATATCTATAATCTATAATCTATAATATATCTATCTATTTATATCTATATATAATATATATATATATAAAAATCTTCTCCCTCTCCCACTGGAGAATGGATCAAAAGAAAGGTGTGATTTTTAAGAATATACTTAAAAGTTATGGAAATACTCCACCAAATTATTTAGATGTCCCATTTGGGTTTCACGGTCATTAAAAGGTGGTGGTGAGGTCCATTAAAAAGGTGATAGTTGGTTATTTTAATTGATTAAATTAATTGTAAGGTGGTAGTTTGGGTTATTTGGGGGTAGTAAAAGTAGGGGTATTTTAGGTAAAAAATTTAGACAAAAAGAAAATAAGAACAATTGATATGAATTTGCCAAATAAGAAATGGGACAACTAAAAAGATTCGGAGGGAGTTTAAGAAAATGAACTATTTGGATAAAATTTTATGAAAAGAATCTAAATGAATTATTTTTTAAAAAAAATTAAGCAAAATTAATGGGAAAATTAATACAAACTAAAATGGTAATTGATAAAATCGTAATATTTAGTTACTTACCAAATTTAGAATTTGATTTTTTTAAAATTTTAGCTAAATTAGCTGAAGTATTTGTATAATTATTATTGCAGTTCTATATACCTAATTTAGAATTGGGATATTCTACCTGGTAAGCACCAGGTATAACAAAATTCACAAAATAGCTAATCTTATTTGCAATTCTACCAAATAGCACTCAAGTTATGCAAAATGATCTGCCGTAGCTTTTTTACCCAAAAAACGTTTGAAATCCGTTAAGTCGTGAAATTACCTAATTACCCCTGTTTTATTTCTTAAATAAAGGGTCTTCTTCCTCATTTGTATTCTCCTTTCATTTGAATCCTCCAATTTGTGGGTGTTTATGTTTCATGGAAGTTCTAGTCCAATTCTGGGTCTGAAAGTTCTAGTCCTATGCCCACATGGAAGATCTCTAGTCCTGGTAAGTTTTTTTTGCTGTTTTTTGATCTAGGTTTTCTGAATTTCTTTTGGGTTAAATCATTTTCTACCAAAATGATATTTATTTTCTGATTAGAATCAATCTAAGGGAGATGGTTTTCGTTACATGGTATAGATCTGGTTCTGTTTCGATGCATCATTTAACATGTTGCTTGTTAATTTTGTTCAGGTGATCATCCTGAAGATGTTAAAGCAAGGTTAAAATTTTGGTCTCAGGCTGTGGCGTGCACTGTTAAACTATGCAGTTGAATTGCAGCATCATTCACTTACTCAATTCATTAGTCCAGGAAGAACGATGTCCATACTTCTTTGAATGATGAATTGATTTTAACTTCCTTGATCAAAATGGATCTTTCGATCTGTTTTGGTGTTAATGACAGCAATAATAGACGCATTTGTGACTCATTAATGGCTAGATGATCATACAGAGAATCTGGAATCGTGGAAAGTTCAAAACCTTAGGTTTGATTTCGGGCAAGATGGATGAGAATTCAGAATCGTTAAGAGAAGATGACCATGTCAGGTCTGAGATTTATTCAAATACAATGACGGTCTGACATTTAGTCTTCAGGCTTAGAGATTAGCTTGTGATTATTTTTGACCCATGAATCTATTGAAACGGGTTGAAAATAAGCCGGGTTACCGAATATACTATCAGGCTAGAAATTTGGGATGGTGAAAGGTTTTTAGAGTCCCAAAAGATGTTGAATTTCCCATTTGTGGGTGTTGGGGAAGAAGTTGAATTTGTGTAGTCAATTGCAAAGGAAAGAATGAAATGAAATTGAACATTTGGGTTGATGGGTACATCTTGAAATTTTACATTTAAGAACTCTGCTCCTATGTATTCTCTAAAGAAGTTTGAGTTTTGTGCCATGGAGATTGTGATAAAGAGGAAGCTTTGACAATGGAGGATTCAAATGAAAGGAGAATACAAATGAGGAAGAAGACCCTTTATTTAAGAAATAAAACAGGGGTAATTAGGTAATTTCACGACTTAACGGATTTCAAACGTTTTTTGGGTAAAAAAGCTACGGCAGATCATTTTGCATAACTTGAGTGCTATTTGGTAGAATTGCAAATAAGATTAGCTATTTTGTGAATTTTGTTATACCTGGTGCTTACCAGGTAGAATATCCCTTTAGAATTTAATATATTGAATTAAATGGAAATGTGATGTATTTGATAAGTAATATTTTTTTTTTTTAAGGATCAACGTGAGGCTATCATTCATTGGCTAAATCAGAAGAAACAATGTTCGTGATCCAATACGGACCACCATCAATCCAAACAAAAGAACAAACATTAGCCAAAGCCCACTTAGCTAAGCGATGAGCTACATTATTTGCCTCACGGAAACAAAAATTGAAAGAAATCTGATGGACGTTCTTCACTGCAGACCGGATATAATTAATAAGAACCTGATTGTGGAAGCTGCGATCAATAGTCCCATTCAAGGCTTTAATGACATTTTTGAGCATCTCCCTCAACAATTACATTCCTCCATTGATGCTCTTGAATAAGCTGTATAGCCCACTGTAAGCCTTCAATTTCTGCACGTTCTGCTGAGATAAATGGCCAAATAGTCTTTGAAGCTGATAGAATACTCTCCCCTGCTTGATTTCTGACAACCACACCAACCCCTATCTTGTCCTCTTTGAGATTAACGAATGCATCCACATTAACTTTGAGAAACCCATCTGCTGGAGGACACCAACGAGCCTTCTCCCTCTGAACTGTGTTGTTCGGCTCAGTCCAATTTGCTTTCTTAAACTCCAACAACATATCAGTTGCACGTCTATAACAGTGCTCAGGGGTAACATGGATTTTATCAAAAATTAGATCGTTCCGTGCACACCATATCTACCAGGCGCAAATGCCAAACAATTCCATCTGATAATTATGTCTATGATTGAGAATCAACCCAATCCAGTCTCGAAAAGAACCTTGCTGCGGGATATCAGAAGGAGACATCAAATTTAACCATAGCTTCCTAGCCTAGTCACAATCTTTCATCACATGTGTGTTTGTTTCAGCAGCACCACACCTAGGACAGTTGCCCACATTTTCGATCCCTTTTTTCCGAAGGTTTGTACCATTGGGAAGGATATCCTACATTGCTCTCCAAAGGAAAATCCTTACTTTGGGATGAATTTTAAGTTTCCAAACTGCTGTCCATATGTTGTCATTTCCAGAAGAGGATGAAGTTTCTGTTTGAGCACTAAGAGCGAGAGAATATGCATCTCTAACTCTAAAAATACCATCCTCATTTGCTGCCCACACTCTCATATCCGGATCCCCACATGTGCTGATGGGTACTTGCAGAATGCGCTCCAAATCAACAGGAAACATAGCCTCTGATATGATATCAGTTCGCCATTTGTGAGTATCAGCATCTAACAGAGTGTCCACAGTAGAATTTTGGTCCAGGACCCTAACAGGTGTAATAAGTCTTCCAGTACCATTGCCTCCCACCCAAGCATCTTGCCACAACTTAATAGATTTGCCATCACCCACTCTCCAACGCACTCCCAACTCAAGAACAGATCGTGAGCTCCAAATACTACGCCATGCATAACTCGGATTGAAACCCTCTTTAGATTCCCAAATATTAGAAGAGGGAAAATAACGAGCTTTCAAGGACCTAGCAAGAAGGGAGTTGGGAAAACAGTGCAGCCTCCAGAATTGTTTCGCAAGGAGAGAACTATTGAAAATTCTCAAGTCCAGGAAACCTCCTTCACGCTTTGGACGACAAAGATCTTTCCACGCTTTCCAAGGAATGCCCCTTACAGAATTAGAGGTACCCCACCAGAAGTTTCTGATAATTCTATCAACATCATCACAAAAAAGAGGGCAATTTAAAGCAGCTCATAGCATAGGTAGGGATTGATTGGGCAACGGCCTTAATTAGAATCTCCTTACCCGCTTTAGAAAGCAACTTCTCCTTCCACCCCTGCAATTTCTTCCATATACGATCTTTAATGCCAGTGAAGGAGATCTTTTTAGATATCTTAAACAACGTAGGAAGTCTAAATTGACCACTTGACCCGATAACGACTCATAATCCTTTAAGATACCCATCACAACTTCCGCTTCACGCACAGTGGCTCGAGCAAAGATAATGCTGTCATCTGCAAAGAAAAGATGAGATATTAACGGTGCATTGCGAGAAATACTCACACCATGAAGAATATTATTATTATTATGGGCCTTTCTAATCAAAGTACTTAAACCATCAGCACACAAAAGAAAAAGATAAGGGGACAGAGGGTCCCCTTGCCTCAAACCCCTCTTCAGAACAACAACCTGCGCCGCTTCACCATTCACAAGAAAAGAATATTTCACAGTTGTAACACACTTCATCACACGATCAATCCAAACAGCTGGAAACCCCATCCTAATCATAACACAGGCTATAAAATCCCATTTAATCCGGTCGTAAGCTTTACTCATATCAAGTTGTAAAGCCATAAACCCACGTTTCTTTGCCTGGTTATTATTCACATAATGGAAGATCTCAGATGAAAGGAGAATATTATCAATTATCAGTCTTCCTAGAACAACAGCACTCTGGTTTTCATCAATGATATCAGGAAGAATAGACTTTAGCCTATTAGCTAAGACTTTCGAGATGAGTTTATAAGACACATTGCACAAGCTAATAGGTTTGAGGTCTGTCATCTTAGAGGGGTTCTTAATCTTAGGAATAAGAGCAACATGGGTGTAATTAATATCCTCAGGCATATGACCACCATTCAGAAAATGCAGCACAACATCACAAATATCATCCCTCACCAAATCCTAGTATTTTTTGTAAAAAAGTGCAAGAAGACCATCCGGTCCAGGAGATTTACACGGATGCATATCAGCAAGAGCAATTTCTATTTCCTCACGTAAGAAGGGCCTACTTTAGTGAGCTTCCATAACATCAGTAATTTTATTATCAATGAAATCTACCTGATCTATAGAAATTTCCGGTCTCGACATATCAAAAAGGGATGAAAAATAATCAATGACTACTGATTTCATACCTTCCTAGCTTTGGTGCTTGTGACCCGTTGCATCTTCTAACCATTTAAGACGATTCCTTCGCTTACGCGCCGAGGCTATAGTATGGAAATAGGAAGTGTTCCTATCACCATCACGGAGAACAAAGGGACGACACCTTTGCCAAGCAGCCGTCTCTTGATTTTTCCTAAAGTTTCTCACCTCCTGCTCAACTCTCCTGTATTCCTTAATGACATATGGGGTTGGCACCATCTTTCGAACTTTTTTAAGGCGTTGTAACAACCAACCCAATCGATTCTGTGACTCCATGTAAATTTCAGCATTCCATTTCTTCAACTGGGAGCCACAATTTTCAACAACGTTGCTCCACTGACCACCGAAAATAAATTTTGAAGAATTCCAGAAGTTTCTGAGCTGTGTATCAAACCCATCATGATTGAGCCAGCGTGCTTCAAAGCGAAACAGTCTGCCTTCCTTTAACTCACGAAGCTCATTCACCATGTTACCCCTCAAGAATAAAATGATCGGATCATGATCGGAACTATCCCATGTCATATTTTCAGCAGCTGCAAAAGGAAAAGTTCGACACCAAGACGAATTAGCAATGAACCTATCCAACCGCTCTTCTATGAAGCCCTCAATTCTATTATTTCTCCAAGTGAAAACATTCCCCATAGTATCAATATTTCGAAGATCATGGGCATCCATGCAATCTCTAAAGGCACTGATGTTATTAAAATCACAAGGAGCACCGCCACGTTTCTCGGACTCTTGTAGCACCTCATTAAAATCTCCACCCAAAAGCCACAAATAATCACCATTGCTGCCCAGTGAGTTAATCATCTCCCATGTGCGGAATTTCTGACCACTTTCATGCCAACCGTAGATCCCAGTAATCCTCCATTCATCCCCTTGTTCTGTAAGAATAATGCTATCAATATAATGATCATCCATCCCCTCAACTCTAAGATTCACATCCTGCTGCCATAAGAGAGCTAGACCTCCAGCTCTACCCTTTGCTTCCATGCAAACACATTTATCAAACCGAAGCCTCTCACGAATCCTACTAATCTCCACATTATTACTTTTGGTTTCGCTGAGAAAAAGAATCTCAGGGGAGTATTTGCGCACTAAAGAAGATAGTGCATTTATTGACGAGGGGCTCCCTAACCCTCGACAATTCCAGAAGATAGTTGTATTCATTTATCACCGAGAGCCCATCTCGTGGGGCTCGCTACGTTTTCAGCATGTTCCGAAACAGAAATATCAACCTCCATGGGAATAACTCTCTTTTTAATAGAGCTCCTGTCCTCAACATCCAACATGTCATCATCAAAATTATTAGTTGATTTTGCGCGTTTAGTGCCCACCGGAGCACTGGACAGATGGTCAGAATTATATGGAACTCTTTCTCTGGCCAATTTTTTCCACTTCTGTATCCTTCTACCTGTATATGATCTTTGCCCAAACTCCGAAATAGAAGCTTCAGTGATAGCAGGTGGTATAGAATTGGTCTCAGTAACCAAAAAATGCGGCTCATGTGCATTCTTTTATTAATAGACTGTTGTGAATCCCCATGTGCAACAATATCAGTAATGGTAGGTGGAACAAAGGTAGTCTCTGTTCCCAAAAAATGCGGCTCATGAACCTTCTTCTTAACAGACTCTTGAGAACCCCCATGTGCAACAATTTCAGTGGGCCCCCTATCAACTTTGTCCCCATTTGAGAGAACAATATTGTACTTATCCTACTGCACGAAATTCCTAGGACTGTTGCCCCCACTCACTTCTTCCACCTCATTAAAACCCAAAACAACGTTATCTAACAAAGAAGTAACAGTGTTTATGCCATTATTAGGAATATCTAGGGTTTTCTCCTTCGGTACCTTCTTCGCAAAGAAAAGTCTTTTACTACAAGATTTTGCCTTGTTGTCTTCTATCGAATCATTTTCAGATTTAATGGGTCTCCACGGAGAAGCTTTCAACCAATTTCCATACTGTTTCACAGGAGACGACTCCCCAAAAACCATCTTGCAATCATTAGTCCCATGACCAAGGTTCCCACAGTAAAAACAAATGAGAGGGAGTTTCTCATATTTGACTGGACAAGAGTATATCTTTCCCCCTCGCATTTTAAGGGTTACAGACTTTTTCAAAGGTTTTCGCACATCAAGGCTAACCCGAATGCGCATCGATTTCTCCATACCCAACCCCTCAGATTTGTCCATCTCAATAAATTCTCCTATTTTCTCCCCCAAAATTCTAGCATTACTATCATTAGATCTACCCCTGAATGGAATATTATAAATTCTTACCCATATTGGAAGAGCGTAGAATTCGAGGTCTGACGGCTGCTTTGATGTATCCATCTCGGTGAACAAAAGCGCCACCTTATCGAAATGCCATGGTTGCCCTTTTAACACCTTCTCCTTGTCTCTCCAATGGTAAAACTGAAATTGGAATAGATTTTTACCAATAGCACTGATATCCACTCCATGTTGTGTTACCCATACATTTTTTATAGTTTTCATGAAGGCATTTGTATTGATTGATCGATCTGTCCACAGTTTTCCAATCAATCCCAGAGACAATCGATCTTCTTCTTCTTCATTGCCATCATCAACCCATTCACATATATCATCATTATCATTCCCTTCATCATACCCATCCTCTTGTTTATCCCGTACCTCCGCACTGTTATCCTTATGAATTTCCGCCTCATTATCCCTAACCAGATCAGGATCTTCATTATTATCAGCCTCATCAGAATTAGGGTTTATAATAATATTATTATTTCAATTGTAACACATCTCTGGAACAATATTACTGGGTTCCATGAGACTCAAAAAGAAAAGAGAGGGAAAAGAAGATGAGAAAGAAAGAAGAGCGAAAAGCACAGAAGAAAGAGAAGAAAGACCGGTAAGAGACACCGAAAAAGCTCCCGGACGGAGAAAAACGGCTAGTACCAAAGGACTAGAGAAATCCCTAACTCTAGAGAGAGAAGGGACTTTTTTTTGATCAGATAAGTAAATGAATAAAGGAAAACTTGCTCAAAATAATCTCAACTATCACCCGTTGGCCAAAAATAATCCCAACTATCATTTATTTTTTAATAATCCCAACTATTCTCATAATCTGTTGAAAACATACCCACTTCCTTTTTAAACGGCTAAACATGATGCTTTTCAACTTCTTTCTTTCTATTTTGATTAATAAATGAAGGGGAAGGATTATTTTGAACAGTTAAGTAAAAAATAAATGAAGGGAAAGAATTATTTTGGACAGTTAATAACAAGAGGGTAGGTATGTTTTCAACAAATTATGAGAATAGTTAGGATTATTAAAAAATAATTGATAGTTGGGATTATTTTTGGCCAACGGAAGATAGTTGGGATTATTTTGAGCAAATGTAATTATTTTAGTGGATGATAGTTCATTACATGATAATATTTGCCGAATTTTTATATTAATATATAAAAATGATAAAGAATTCCAATGTCATTTTCTAAGGAGTTTTGACAAATGTAATTATTTTAGTGGAGAATATTTGTTTACATGACAATATTTACCTAATTTAGACTTTGATTATTTAAAAAATTAGAGCTAAATTAGGTATAATATTTGTAGTGTATAATTTATTATAACAATTCTATATAAATGACCTAGAATTTGATATATGTAATTGAATGAAAAATTATTGTATTCGATAAATAATTTTAAAAAATCAGTATGTAATTTTTGCTTTAAAAAAATTATGTATTCCATAAATTTAATCATGTTAATATATACTTGCATTATTCTTTGAAGTTACATTTTTATATATTTTATACTCATAAATTCGTTCATTGCACGAGTTTCCATACTAGTAATCTAGTACTCCCTCCTTTCCTTTTTGATCTTCCACTTTGGGTTTTTCACAAATATTAAGAAAGAAAGAATCTTTGATGGTAGTGGGTATGATTTTAATTATATAGTAGTGAAAAATAATGATTGAATTAGAATTATGAGAGAAAAAAATAATTAAATAGTAGTGTGAAGTAATAATTGTATTGGATGTATGAGAGAGAAAATAATTAAATAGTAGTGTGAAGTAAGAAAAGTGGGGTTTCAAGGGGTAAAAGTTAGATGAAAACTTTCCAAAAATAGAAAGTATTTTAAAGTGGAAGAACTTTTGAAACTACTCGTTATAGTAAGGTGGAAGAATATAAAGAAACGGAGGGAGTATCATCATATATAACAACTATTAGAAAGACTTTAAAACGCCAACGGCCAAGTGTCACAATTGTAAAATTTTTGCCAAGTGTAATTTTCACTAGTGGAAAAAAAAGCTATTGGCTGCTACTTATTGGCTGCGGTTTTTAGGCACACGCAGCCCATATGAGTAAGAAAAATGTGGTAAAAAAAAAAATTAACAAGGGCTGCGGTTTTGTATATTGCCCGCAGCCCCAAACTGTAGCCAAAAAAAAATTAGGTAAAGGGCTGCGGTTTTTTTAACTGTCCGCAGCCCCAAACACTCTTCAATAAAACCAAAAAAAAAAATATGAAAAGGGCTGCGGTTTGTTAAGGTGTCCGCAGCCCATTGTAAGCCCAAACACACGCATTGCTAACTGTGAGAATAAAACCCTAAATTGAGATCTAATGCGCCGTTCTTCTCTTTCACTCAAATTGAGAATGAAACCCTAATTGAGAATAAAACCCTAAATTGCTAACAGCCGTGCTCTTCTTCTCTTTCACTCAAAACCCACAACTTCCTCTCAAAACCCATATGCGTCGTTCGCCCTTCCTTCATGTTCTCTTCTTCTATTCTTCTCATCAATGGCTGTCAATGGCTTCCTTCATCTTCTCTTCTTCTATTCTTAAAATAAAAAACTGAAAATAAAACATAAACATCAAAAACTGAAAATAAAACTTAAAAAACGATGGCGTCCTTCATCTTCTTCTATTCTTCTCATCAATGGCTGTCAATGGCTTTGCTAATATCCGGATTCAAGATTGTTCATGGACTCTGGATTCAAGATTGTTCGAATAATGTTCGAATGTTTCGTTCCAGATTCAAGATTGTTCGAATGTTCCAGATAATGTTCGAGTACCCAAAAAATCGTTCCAGATTCAAGATTGTTCGAATGTTCCAGATCTGAGTTTCTATAATGTTTCGTTTTTTTTTTTTATGTTTCGTTTTTTTTTATTTGTAAGATAGATCTATAAGTTTCTGTTCTGTAAGATTCAAGATTGTTCGATTGTTCGAATGTTCGAATGTTCATCATTTGTAAGATTCAAGTTTCTGTTCTTTTTTTTTTTTTTTTAATTTTTTTCGTTTTTTTTTATGTTTCGTTCCAGATTCAAGATTGTTCGAATGTTCGAATGTTCATCATTTGTTTTGTAAGATCTGGGTTCTTTGATGTTTGATCTATTTTCTTCAAAACAAACGATGGTCTTTGGAATGGAATTAAACTAAAAGCAAAAAAAAAAATTTTTTTTTTTATTTTGAAAAAAGACTAAAGGGCTGCGGTTTTTTGACCTGTCCGCAGCCCTTTAGTCTTTTTTGGGCTGCGTATTTTGACCGCAGCCCTTATCTAATATTATTTGCTGCTACAATAATGGCTGGGGTCAAAAACCGCAGCCCATAAGGGCTAAAAAACCGCAGCCCTTAAGGTTTTTTCCACTAGTGTTTTGATTGAAGAATTAAGAATAACTGATTGAAATTGGTTGACCTATCTAATACAATAATTGTTATTATTGATCTTTATCATTTAATTATAGAATTAGTTACAATTCTAAGAAACAAAAAGTTCAATATATTTAATTTCAAAAAAAAAAAGTTCAATATATTTTGTCAATATTAAATTATGTTGAATAATAATTATATTTACTATCTAACGTAAATAAGTTACCATTAATCAAGAATGTTATGTTTCATATCCAACACTGTAAATTTTTAGTCATATATTCTAATATGAGTGGTTGTACTGATGCAACCATTCCATACACGTTTTTGTAAATAACTTATAATCTGTCCCTATCCCAATGAAAATGGATCAAAAAGAAAGGGGTGATTTTTAAGAATATACTTAAAAGTTATGGAAATACTCCCACCGAATCATTTTAGATGTCCCACTTTAGGGTGGTGTGAGTTCCATTAAAAAGGTGATAGTTGGGTATTTTAATTGATTAAATTAATTGTAAAGGTGGTAGTTGGGTATTGGGAGTAGTAAAAGTAGGGGTATTTAGGTACAAAAAATTAGACAAAAATAAATGAGACAATTGATATGAATTTGCCAAATAAGAAAATGGGACAACTAAAAAGATTCGGAGGGAGTTTATAAAAAAGAACTATTTGGATAAAATTTAGAAAAGAGTTTAAATGAATTAGTTTTAAAAAAAATTAATGCAAAATTAATGGGAATTTAATACAAACTAAAATGGTAATTGTAGATTATAGAAAATAATTAATTGAAAGTTTGAAACCATTGTATTAGGTACAAAAAAATTGGAGTGTTATCTTTGGCAAAAAGGGAAAGAAAATAAAAGATTATCATTTATTCCATTGCTCACTATAAAATAACAAGTTGAACAAAATATTTTTCAAAACAATAACTTCAAAATTATCATTATTAATTTTTTTAAAGGATAATTGTGAAACAATGGTCACAAAGCATTTGGTTTTTTGTTGTCTTCTCCTTTTTCTAACAATTGGTATGTTTTACTCCACTTACTAAGGATAAATGACTATATGGCAATTCATTTATTCATTAGAGTTAATAGTTAATACAATCATTTGTGTTTTTTCATCTTGATGTTTTGGGTCAATTTAAAATCGATTTTTGTGTCCAAATCAATGTCACATGATTGCTAATCGCCTTGCGAATTGCAAAAAGAGAAATATTATAGTCAACTTTAGGCTGTTCTTGAATCATTTTTAACAAATCGCGAATTCAAAAAGGCGAACTCACTAGCACATCATGTTTCATTGGTCCAAATTGGTTTTTAACATATTTTTAAATTCAATTGAAATCAAGTCAACGTCGAGTTTAATTTTTTATATGATCCCACTTAAAAATATTAGCATTAATTTTTGGAAAATTTGCTCAAAATAATATCAAATATCACCCGTTTGTCAAAAATAATCCCAACTATCAATTATTTTTTAATAATCCCAACTATTCTCATAATTTGTTGAAACATACCCACCTCCCTTTTACGCGGCTGCAACAGGTAACTTTTCCATTTTTTATTTCTTTTTTGATTAATAGATGAAGGGGATGTGCTAATTTTAAACAATTAAGTAAAGAAAAAAGGAAAAAGAGTGGAAAAGTTACTTGTTGCAGCCGGTTAAAAGGGAGGTGGGTATGTTTTCAACAAATTATGAGAATAGTTGAGATTATTAAAAAATAATTGATAGTTGGGATTATTTTTTGCCAACGGGTGTTAGTTGGGATTATTTTGAGCAAATTTTCCTTAATTTTTTTTCAACGTTCGAGCATCATGACATCCTATATCCCTTCGTAGGTCTGCTATATATATATATATATATATATATATATATATATATATATATATATATATATATATATATATATATATATATATATATATATATATATATATATATATATATATATATATATATATATATATATATATATATATATATATATATGTTACATGAAGTAATATTTACATTGTACAATTTGGTGATGCAGGATACATGGCTAGGAAAACAGAAGGGACCATATGTTTGGAAAACATAAAGGTAGATAATTGTGGACAGTGTTACCCAGCTTGTGCAAAGTTTCATCCAAAAAGTGGAGAAGGTGCATGTAACAATGCTACTTTGGAGTGTAGATGTTATTTTCGTTGTCCTCCTCAATCTCATCCAACGGATGTCATTGCTACAAAGTCTGTTCCTACTCAATCATAAACCGTTTATTTGCCTTGATGAAGTGAGCGCTTACAAGCAGCCTAAAATTGAACTTATTACACAGCAGTTAACTAAATAAAAAATGTATTTTTGTTAATTTTAAGAAATCAAAAGTTGGATCAGTCTATATTAAACTGTGTCACGGTGAGATGATCTTAATAAAGTATTTTGTTTTATTATATAGGCGTAACTGCTTAAATTGGTACAGTTTAGTATCTATTGAGTTCGAAATAATATATTATTATATATTGTGCATTGAATTAATTTGTTGAATGCGAGTAAAATGAGATAAATAATACTTCCTCCTATTCACCTAAGTTTTCCTATTTTCCGTTATGGGCAATCCACTCAAGTTGTTCCATTTTCTTTTTTGTCTATCTTTTTTACCTAAATACCCCCACTTTTCCAATTCTCAATACCCAAGTACCACCTTTACAATTAATTTAATCAATTAAAATACCCCACTACCACCTTTTTGGTGGATCGCATCCTACTCTTAATATCTGTGCCCAACTTAAATGGGACAACTTTGGTGAATAGGAGGAAGTATATTTTACATTCATTGAAAACAAATCATTCTATGTGGTAATTAATTAAAACTTTTTTTTATACAACCTTAAAAAAATTGAAATATATTTTCTTCTTAATAATTATCACATATAAGTTTCTTCAAAAAAAATTATCACATATCAACAATTCTCAGTTGAGACGGTCTCTAATAGAGACGTCCAACTAATGGGCCAGCCCAATATTGATATTACATATATAAAGAAACAATTTGAATTGTCAGCCAGAATTTCTTGTGTCAGTTTCCAAAATCAGGGTATATCTCTTGTCAGTTACCAAAATCAATTTAGTTTCCAAAATCAGTCTCTGCATCTTTTCATCTTCCTCGCATTAGTTGCCATGATTAAATCATCCATTTCCATAAAACCAGATAGATTATGGGAAGTAATATTAGGTAGAACCAATTTCATTCTTGCATGCACCTACCATCTAGCTTTTCACGTTTTCTTCAGTTGCCATGATCGAAACATCTTTTTCCATAATAGCAGGAATTTGATAAGAATTCTTTCACTGTTCTTGGTATTTCATTCAAATGTTTCTTAGTATCTCATCTTCATCTTCTCCAAGAATTACTTAAAGGTAAAAGACATAGATTTGTATAATGATTTTGTTTCACCATGGATTTGTCTTAAATATTGTAGCTTTTACTTTGAACTTTTGAAGAGCTCATCCTCTAATTGAGGTATTCAATTAAAGTTTTTTCTTTTGATTGAATTGATTTGTGGTGGTATGGATTGTAGTGGCGTGGGCTAATGGTAGTCTTGATTGAATTTCCCTTCCCTTTTTCATAGAAGAAGAATCATACCTTTTGCATTTAGAATAAAGATTCTTTTAGTATTTGTCTTGTTACAGAAACTCTTATATCCATCATTGATGAGTAAGTTTAATTGATGTGATAATGGTTTCGTTAGCAAAAAAATATTGAATATGATTAATTTCATCTTTGTCTTATTACATAAACTTTTATATTTGTTTAATGTTGTTCGTCGCGTGTGAGGTAGCATAGGCTATCATATCCATTATATTTATCAATTTGTGTGAAATTAGATTTATTGCACATGATTAATGTCATCTTTGTCTTGTTGGTTTAATTACATTAATTAGAAGAATTAATTCTTCTATTTTTTTGATCATATTTTGCAGTGAACAACTTGCAATTGTTGTGGATAGAGATTTTGATATTGAACATTTTTTGTATCAAACAATAATTAACAATAAGACTTAAAGAATACATTGTTCATTCTGATATAACAACTTTTGTGATAGAGACTTTCCTGTTTATATATCATTGGAGTTATATTTGTTGATTTTCAGTTTGTTTGACATAATGTTGTTGGATTTACGTTTTAGAGTTTTAGAAAATGGATAACATAAAGGACAATGATGTTTTGTCAACTGTATTTGCAAAGAAGAACAAGAAAGCTTCATCTAAAGATTGCAATGACAAGTCCAAACAGCTAGAAGTTGGTGATAAGGCACCCCAACAAAGGGTTCCCAGACCACAAACTTCTTTGGTAAAATTAGAGACCAATGAAGGAATGTAAGTTCATAATTCTGACTTAATTTGGCATTATTACAAGTCGTATTTAGAATTATTAATTTAGTGGTTTGGGATTATATGTTCTGTGTTTGCTGATCTTTATGTAGATTGATATATAACATAGTTGGACTAACAACATTATGCGTGTGGATTTGATATGGTCTGTTTTTGGTGTTATAGATTTTATATATTTGGGCAGTATTTGGAATTTAGTGTCATTTATTTGAAAAATAGAATGTAACATATTTGGTGTCAAAGTTTCATTGTCTGGATCTATACTGTTATATTTTTGGCATTATAGTTTCATTGTTTGGATTTTATACTGCTATTTTTGTCATTATAGTTTCAAGTTTTTGGAGTTATACTGTTACGTATTTGGGATTTTTGTGTCATTTATGTAGACTTATAGTGTTATGTATTCGGATTTGTATTGTTAGGTAGTAATAGAAAGAGAAAGGACGTGGTGAAGATCGCGAGTAATAGAATTTCTATTTTTTAAGGATCGAACACGGAACGGAGTGAACACGAGAGAACACTTTACGAAAAACACGAGATATTAGAATTTGTTAGAAGATTAGAAATTGATTTACGGAGAACACGAGAGGTTAGAAATTGTTAGAAGATTAGAAATTGATTTTAAATCCAACAATTGACAATACTTAGGTTTGATTCATAGATCATCCATTACATTACCTCGACCATATCGCCACACTTTACGAGAGAACACGAGTGAAAGAACCCTGCTGCTGCGATTGACATACAACAAATCGAAAGAACGCTTCGTGGCCTGTATCATTTGGATCTAAATTTACGAGATTTTCTGCAATATTTTTGTTCCTTTTCTCAAATTGTTGGTTTTTTTAGGGTTTTGCGGAGTTAGATTCCAGGGTTTTCATTTGCGTTTTTCAATTATTATCGTTTTTGTGTTTGTTTTTCCATCATTTCTCTGTTTTCATTTTTCTTTTTGAATTATTTTCATTTGGGTTGAAGATTCCTGGATTTTCATTTGATTTTTCAATCTTTTTCATTTTCGTAGAAGATTCATTATGTGGTTTTTCATTCTCGTTTTTCAATTATTTCTCTTTTGTCCTGTTTTATTATTGTTGCTGTTTAAATTTCTTTCTGTTTTTGTCTTTGGCTTCCTTGTCTTGGCTTTTGTCCACGAGTAGGCGAGTATAGGGTCCAGGCAGACATATGGTAACCTAAAGTCAGGTCCGAGGAGGGGGGGGGCAAAGGGGGCAACGTAACCAGAGCTTGGCACTTAGAGTGGGGACATGGAACATAGGCACCCTTCAAGCTAAATCATTGGAGTTGGCCACTGAACTCTCTAAATATAAGATTTAGATGACTTGTGTTCAGGAGACCAGGTGGAAGGGGCACAAGGCATGTGTTTTGAAGGGATACAAACTTTGGTATACCGGTTTGGATGGGACATGTAGTGGAGTCGGTATTCTCGTAGCTAATGAGATCTTAAAGCAAGTAGTAGAAGTAAGGAGGTGCAATGAAAGGATTATATTAGTTAGAATTGTGGTGGGGAAAGAGGTCGTCTCAATCATTAGTGCGTATAGACTGCAAGTTGGGCTTGAAGAGCAAGTGAAACGTGAGTTTTGGGATAATTTGGGTGATCTTTTGGAAACTATCTCTATCGATGAAAAGATTTTTATAAGAGGTGACTTCAACGGTCACATAGGGAAGGAGGCTGTTAACTATAACTCTGTTCATGGCGGTTTTGGTTACAGTGTAAGGAATGAGAGTGGACAGATGCTTCTTGAGTTCGCGTTTGCCAAGGATCTAGTTATAGCAAACTCGATCTTCAGAAAGAAGGATGACCACTTGATAACGTACAAGAGTGGTGGGCTTGCTACCCAGATAGACTACTTTTTAGTACGTAGGAGCAGTCGGAGCTCGTACTTGGACTGTAAGGTTGTGCTTGGCACTCGGATGCCAACCCAACATAGGTTATTAGCACTGGATTTCCGCATGAGGAGGAAGATTGTCGAGAGGAAGTCTAAGGGAAAAGAAACGATCAGGTGGGGTAGTCTAAAAGGGGATAAAATCGCAACACTATCAAGCAAGATCCTGACGTTAGGCTACCCTAATATCTCAGGCAATGCAAATCAAATGTGGGAATCTATGGCGAAAACCATTCGTATGGTGGCGAAGGAGACGCTAGGGGTGTCGACAGGAGAGGAAAGGGAGTACAAGGAATCGTGGTGGTGGAAGGAGGAGGTGCAAGAGAAGATAAAGAACAAAAACAAGAGATTCAAGGAGCTTATTGACTGAACGGAGGAGGAAGTTAGGGTATGAGAGAGTCATACAAAGAAGCGAAGCGGGAGGCGAAGAAAGCAGTCGCAAAGGCAAAAAGTCATGCCTTTGAAGCCTTCTACCAAAAGATTGATACCGCGGAGGGGGAGAAATATATTTATAAGTTGGCTAAAGCCAGATCTAGGCAGAGGGAGGACTTGGGGGCAGTGATGTATATCAAAGATGAGAGTGGACGGGCTCTCATTAGACAAGAGGACATCAAACTAAGATGGCATCAGTATTTCTCCCAATTACTAAATATGTCAAGGGTCCCTACTCAGGAAAGTCGGCAGACTTCGGACACACAAAGAACACAGGTTTGTGGGTCATTTGGTGAAATAACCAAGAGTGAAGTAAGTGAAGCCCTTAAAAAGATGGGGAGATTTAAGGCAGTGGGACCGGATGATATCCCGATTGAGGTGTGGAGGAGCTTAGGAGAGGAGGGCATTCAATGGCTTACTAATCTCTTTAATGTTATCCTGAGATCTAGTAAGATGCCGGAGGAGTGGAGGATTAGCACAATTATCCCTTTGTTCAAGAAAAAGGGCGATGCACAGGAATGTGGGAACTATAGGGCTATCAAACTCCTAAGCCACACTATGAAACTGTGGGAAAGAGTTATTGAGAAAAGAGTTAGACGGGAGACGGTGATTAGGGAGAACCAGTTTGATTTCATGCCGGGGAGATCAACTACTGAGGCGATTCATATTTTGAGGAGATTGATAGAAAAGTATCGGGAGCGAAAGAAGGATTTGAATCTCGTGTTCATCGACCTGGAGAAAGCATATGATAGCATACCACGAAGCATCGTTTGAGATAGCCTCAAGAAAAGTGGTATTTCATCAAGATATATTGAGGTCATACAGGACATGTATGCTGGAGTGTCGACCAACATTCAGACACCGGTGGGGCCAACAGATTCTTTCAGTATTAGAGTGGGCCTACATCATGGATCATCAGTTAGTCCTTTCCCCTTTGCGGTGATTATGGATGAAATCTCAAAATCCATCTGGGAAACCGTACCATGGTGTATGCTTTTCGCCGATGCTATAGTCTTGGCCGCAGAAACTAAGGAGGAGGCTAATAGTAAATTGGAAGACTGGAGGGAAACCTTGAAGGGTAAGGGTATGCGCATAAGTCGCTCGAAAACTGAATACATGCGATGTAACTTTAGTGGGACAGAATCGGTAGGGGAGCCAGAGGTGTCCCTTAGGGGAGAAGTTGTTGCATGCACGTCTAAGTTTAAATATCTGGGTTCAGTAACTCAGAACAATGGGGAGATTGAGGGTGACGTTACTAACCGTATACAGACAGGTTGGCTCAAATGGAGAGAAGCGACTGGGGTGCTTTGTGATAAAAGATTTCCTAGTAGACTAAAAGGGAAATTCTACCGCGTTGCGAATAGGCCGGCTTTGTTGTACGGAACAGAGTGCTGGCCTGTAAAGAAGGCTTTCGAGCAGAGAATGGAAGTAACAGAGATGCGCATGCTGAGATGGATGTGTGGTAAGACAAGGATGGACATGATTAAAAATCAGGAGTTTAGGGAGAAGTTAGGGGTTGCACCTCTCTCTGCAAAGATGCGGGAAAACAGACTCAGATGGTTTGGGCATGTGCAGAGAAGCACCCATGAGGCCCCAGTGAGAAGGGTTGAAAGCCTCATAGTGGAGGGCAAGAGAAGCCAGGGAAGACCTAAAAGGACGTCGGAGGAGCAAATTAACAGCGACCTGCTCGAACTACACCTCTCTAAGGACCTGACCAGGGATAGAGCCACATGGCGGCGCCTTATTCACGTCCTAGATTACTAGACTTGTTTGTTACTGTTCTGTGTCTTTTGTCATCGCTATTCACTGCCTCTTCTACCTGTATCATTTATACTTTTTAAATGCTCCCTATGCTTGGCTAATGTGGGTGTAAGATGCAGGTTTCAGATATTTGCAGGTCCTATCCTTGAGGACTATTTTAGAGTCAAGGACTCTTATGACTGCCCTCTCCTTTTGGGTATGAGACGCCGTCGACCTTCCTTCCCCTGACCCTGACCATAGAGTATCTATGTGCGGGAACACTGGGTATGATGATGATGATGATGATGAGTGTTAGGTAGTATATTTTATATATGATTTTTATTTTGTGTGATAATTATGTTATCATTCATGTGTTTGGATTTACGTTATGTTGATGTTTGATATATACTAGTCTAGTTTTGGAAAGAAGGGAGTAAAAAACATGTCCTTGAGCTAAAAACAGTAGGCTCAGTTGAAAGAAGTAATATAGGTATAACAATGGATTGAAATATTCTTATCAAGCATAAATTGCTAGCAACAATTTAGTGAAATTGGTTAATATGCCTTTTGAACCTCAATGGAAGTATTGAAGACTCAATACCCTCCTACCAACAACTCCAAACTAACAAAGCTTAGAAATACTGACATCAAAAAAAATTTATAAAAACAGATTATATAAAATTGTAATAATAACACCATAGGAAACATACCAAGACAAATATGCATAAGTAGTCGGATAGCAGATGCAATGTGTTAGCAAAAACCAAATACAATTACACTCACAACACAAAGCAATAATTTCAATTACCAAAGCGCATTAAACTAACCAAGTTTCCCCTTTGATCTCTTCATGAAATTGACAAACAATGAAAGGGGAACTTCAGAATACCATACATGAATGGTAACATAAAAATATATATTTAATTTTTATTTGTTTGATGTACTTGAAATTATAACAATGTATATATAATGGGTTGTTTTTCTTTGCAGCATTGATAGAAACATATATATATATATATATATATATATATATATATATATATATATATATATATATATATATATATATATATATATATATATATATATATATATATATATATATATATATATATATATATATATATATTTAATTATAACATTTTGTAAACCCCATTTATTTCTTATAAATGGGAAAGAGAAAGTGAAGCTAACTGCTTGACAGGTGCAAGATGTAAATGATATAGGGTTTGGTGGATTACTTAAGATGAAGGCTTTTAGGTTTCGCCCGGGCATTATTCTATTCTTAGTTGCCCATTTCGATGCTGTGAACCAGATACAATGTTTGCCTAACCAACCCAGTTATAACATCACCCCTGATGATGTTTTTGACTTCTTTGGCCTCGTGTTGAATCCCAATAAGCAATTAACCACTCGTTCGAAGAGATCCGAGAACAAAGTTGATGTTTGGTTAGGGAAACTCGGATTTAATAACCCTAATTCAGTGACTTCAAAGGAGATCCTATGTGTATTCTCCAAGTTCCCCGAGGGCGGGGATGATTTCAAAAAACTTTTTGTTTTTTATTCATTGTCGGTTTTTTTTGCCCCTTTGCTTGATTTTAAGCTGAAGAAATCGATATATCCATGTATTGCTGATGCATCAACAATAAAAAAGCTTGATTGGTGTACATATATTTTAGACAATTTGTGCATAGCTATGGAGAGATCAGCCAAATCTGTTAATGGTTGTGTGTTGATTTTGCTGGGTTGCTATTGTTATCGATTCCCCCATCAAGGGAAACCGTACCCTACTTCGCTTCCCTTGATTAAACATTTGTTTGAGGATCATCTCAAACATAGATTTGATCAAGAAAGAGTGAAAGGGTACGGGAGAGGGATACTTTCTCTCCATGGATTTCCCATCACTAGTCAATATACTGACTGGTGTAGAAATGGCAATGAGTATGATGAAGAAGATACGTATGAGGTTGATGTCGATCAACCTGTCGATGAACCCGCTGCATTGGGTGACGATCCACCTATACAAGATGATGGACATATCAAAGAGGTACGAGAGAGATCGTTCACATATTGTTTTGATGAAAGATGGCCGTCAGATATCGAACTGGCCAACAAAGGCTTCAATATAAGTAATGAATTTTCTATTTTGGGTCATAACACAACATATTTGGGATTATAGTATACTGTATTTTAGTTTATAATATCATATATTTGGTCATTTAACATAATTCATATATGGTCATATAATTATAGATTTGGAATCATAACATAATAGATTTGGGGTCATAATATAATTGATTTGGGATTGTAACATTATATATTCGGTCATATGACATAATATATTTCAGTTAAAACATGATTTATATGGTCTTTTAATACCCTCAAATTTTTTGTTTTATCATACAGGATTTGGAGATGGTTGAAGTAGTGTTTAAAAGAGACCTTGAAGTTATTACGCACTCGTACTGTCAACGAGTGGTTGGATGCAACTTGCGGGTTGGGAATCGTGACAAAGAAGCTGTGTCCGGGGATGAAATTTTGAGCCAAACGCAACAAATATGGGAGAATAATGACTGGTTAGCGTCAATTGACGAATTTTGTAGGGTGTTGATTAATAAGAATCATCCTTCTATAAGCACTTCACCAACAAACGTGCAACCTGTTGCACCGTCCCCACCTGCCAATGTTTATTTGAATCCCTTGCCATCTACTTCGATCAACATCACAATGCGTCCATCTATTGACACCAATTCCTACAACTTTAAAGGAGTTGTGTGATCTTGACTTGGGTAAGGTAGTCCCCAACTTTCTACCGGCATCTGAATTTATCACAACCAACATGCAATATTTAAAGGGGATGAAGGAGTTGGAGCTGAAGGTGTTAGACTATTCCACGCTGAAGGAGATGATGGATGGACCGTAAGATGTCGTTTGAATCAAAAATTTTAATTTTCAAATCAGTTTTGTAATATTGTTATGCACTCATATTAATTACTCACACAGGGAGATTTTGTGTACGTACCAAAAACTAATTTTCATGGATCGAAGGGATGCACAGAGTATGTTCAACCAAACTGAAATTGCAACTAATGTTCTTGATTGCTGGGCTATGTATTTGAATGCACTTGAGAAAAATCAAGCAGTTGCAAACCCCTCCAAGCGTGTCCGTGTTTATTTGTTTTGCACATCCCATTGTGTAAGTCGAATAATTATTTTGTTATTAATGACTATAAAAATTAGATGTCAGCATATCTAAAACAATAATTGTTTGATTTGTTTGGTTTTAGTTTTGGCTCTCTAACTTCATACACCATAGCAATCCAAAAACAACACAGGATGACAAGAAAACGCAAGTTATAGGTGGTTGGAAAACATGGGTGAAATCTTACTCCCCGGTAGACTTCAAGAAATGCAACATGGTACATATGTAGAATATGAATTTATGTATTGTACTGATATTTGATATTTTCCCTAGTATTTTGTATTGTAAGTTTAAACAAGTTACATTTTTCCATTTGAAATCTAACATATTATATGACAATCTTTATGTATGACAATCTTTAACTTGAAACCTAACATATTATATCTGGTAATATGGTATTGAGTACTAATTTTCGACTCAGAGTTTTTCATACCATATCAGAGGGAAGGCCACTACATGCTTGTTGTAGTGGATTTGATTAACAAAGTTATTTACTACTTCGATAATGTTGAGCGTTTCGATTCAGAACACGCTGAATTTGTTGCTAGTGGTGTGGTAAGATTACATTTGTTTTTTTATTTTATACATTGTATGAGGATATTAGTTGATAATAAATATTTTATTTTACTTGTATTGTAGCGTGAGGTATTCACTGATATTGCTGACGTAATGGGTCATGACGAAGCAACCGAATGTGTTACTTTTCCTATAGGAGACATTAAATTTCCATGGACTGTGAATGATGATAGCCTCGACTGTGGCATCTACATGGCTTATTTCATGGAGCAATATCAGGGGACTCTAAATATTGATCCACTACACGACGTTAGTCTTCATTGATATGACATAATATACTACAATTTATAATATGTAATATATATTTATTATGAAATATAGCATGAATTAAAGTTTGCACTGAAACAAGTTGTCATGATATTTAACAACAATCTATTTCGAAATGTGATAGCTATGTCATAAGTGCAATGTTATAAGAATCATTGGATTTTTTAATAATATATCATAAATTATAATATTTGGCACTTTGTATTATAACATGTTACTTTTGGATTTATAATATCTGATTATTGGTTTATAAATAGTTGTTAATACAATTATAATATAACATGTAATTTGTTGTGTATTAGCTTGGAGACAGAAGGCTTTATAGGGCATCAATATTGACGAGGGTCTTGCTTAGCGATTTGAATCAAGATCGTGACAAATTGGTGACATTAGCACACAAGTTCGCAGATGACAAGCCAAGAAGAATGACTGCATTAATTGCCCAAATATCTACAAATGAGGTGGGTGGGAACAAGAGGAAAAGAGATCTCAAGACAGCCCCAGAAAAAGCAGCACCAAAAAAAGCTACTTCGAAGAAAGTTCCACCAAAAAATTAAAATGTGCCTAGTGACACGGCCCAAACACAAATGGCTCGGTCCGTGTCAATAATTTCATATTTATCTCGAGATTTCCGACAGAAGAAGCATCAAGAAGGATCTAGAAGGGTCTAGAGGCTTCTAGACTGTTCTAGTGTGTTCTGGAAGCATCTAGAACACTCATGAAGGTTCTAGAATGTACTGGAGATATCTTGTACATTCATGAAGGTACTAGAGTGTGCTAGAAAATACTAGAACACTCAAGAAGGTTCTAGAGGGTGCTAGAAGTATCCAGCACTATCATGTAAATACTAGAATATTCTAGAATAGTATAGAATAGGGTAGTGTCTACTAGAGTGTTCTGGGCTTGTCCAGAACCTTATAGGACTTTCTAGACTTGTGTATACTCTAGGAGAGTAGTGTAGAGTATTCTAGATAACTCTAGGGTAGGAGTATTCTAGAATGGCCCCAAGGTAAGGGGGCTTGCCTATAAATAGGCACTTAGGCTCATTTTGCCATCTAAGTTCCAACAAATTCCCAAAATCTCTTGTAAAGCATCTAACTCTTTTGTAAGAGCATTCTCTTATTAATATAAAGCCTTTTCCACACAAATACTCTCTTATTAAGTCTTTTCTTAGCAAGTATAAACCAAGCTCATCAGCTTGCACACTTAAGGGGTCGAGATTAAGGCTGAGCTAGTGCAATCGTTAGTCATTGACACTAGCGCCGCACGGTTTTCACTAGGTAAATAAGTGAGCCCGTGACAAGTGGTATCAGAGCCTCGTTCAACACCAAGTGGTATCAGAGCCTCGTTCAACACCAAGTCGTGTTATACAAGTTATACAAATGGCGGGTGAATCAGATGTCGTGCATAGCCAAAAGGAGTCATGTGTTGCCCAAGAAATTGTCGTTGGGGACACAAGCAAGGCTGCTAAGAAGGGAAGTAGGGGTAGAGACAAGTCCGTCTCTGGGGAACCTATGGCAGAGTTGGAGAAGAGGTTAGCTCGAGTAGCCTTAAAGGTTGCAGAACACCAAGAGCGATGAGAGGAGCATACTAGCACCGTGACGGGGATAGTCAAGGCTTGTATGGAGCAGTTCAGGGAGGAATTGCTTGGGGCTATACAAGAGGTGCGGGATGACATGCTTCTAGCTCTAAATGAGGCGGTGGATCGTAACAACAAGGCTAACGAAGGTAATGCTTCCCTCTTAACTAACCTCCAGGCGGACATCGAGAGCTTAAGGGGAGAACTCAGCGTGGTTAGGGCAGAAGCCAGGGGGCTTAAAGCACGAGTTGATGCACTTGGGTCAGGTAACGTCGTGGGGACGACGTCTACTCAGTTGGAGCTTCCAAAGCCAGACACATATAGGGGTAGCCGCAAGCTAAAGGACGTAGAATTTCCTTTACGTCATGGAGCGCTATTTTGGGGCAGCGGGCTTGACAGATGACTCGGTAAGGATCTTTCAAGCTTCGCTATACTTACGGGATAGTGCCTTGTCTTGGTGGAAACGTATGTCAACTCCAATGGGGGATGAAGAGTGTAGCATTACCACGTGGGACGAGTTTAAGGATGAGTTTCGCAAGCAATTCTTACCCGCGGATGCGGAGGATGAGGCTCGGGCGAAACTTCGTCGCTTACACCACAAAGAAGGGCATATTCGGGAGTATGTGCAGGAGTTCTCTGATCTTATGTTGGAAATCCCGGATTTGTCACCTAAGGAGGCGCTCTTCACCTTCACAGACGGTCTAAATAGGTGGGCCAAATTAGAGTTGCAACGGAGGGACGTAAGAGACATCAAGACAGCCCTACGAGTTGCAGAGTCCCTCGTGGAATTCCAAAGGGTCGAAGGCCCCAAGGACAAAGGGAAGAAGCCAATTTCGGGAACAAGTGGGGGAGACGAGGAGGAGTCTCCTAAAGCTCAAATAGAAGCAAAGACTTCTTCTTGAACCAAGTCTAAAGGGGTCCAGTCCAAGGGGGACGAAGCAAAGAAAGCTCAAGGTTGTTTCTTGTGCGATGGACCGCACATAGCACGTAATTGTCCAACAAGGACAAAGTTGACTGCCATTATTCAGGAGCTTGATCAAGAGGACGACCAAGCTAAGTTGGCAAGCATTAGACTTGTCGACAAAAGGGATGTCGATGAGACTAAAGAGGAGATCTCTCGGAGGACGAGCAAAGGGCTAAAGAGTAGCACAATGATCGTTAATGGGAAAGTGAACCATGTGGACGCTAGGGTGCTTGTGGACACAGGGGCGTCACACAACTTCTTGGCGATAAGGGAAGCCAAGGCCCGAGGCGTAAGGTTCACAAGTGCTTATGGCGAGATGAAGGCCATAAATTCAGAGGCCATTTAGGGCCTGGGGTGTGCCCATCCGTTTGGCAGAATGGTCGGGCAAAGTTGACTTCTTGGTAGTCGACATGGATGATCAAGCAGTGGTGCTGGGCATGGAGTTCCTCACCAAGGTCGAACCGTGGATGGTTGGCAATGGGGTGCTTACCATCACATCTAAAGGGGCAAAGTATGAGCTACCTCTTGCATCGAGCAAGGACGTGAACAAGTCGAGGATCGCGGCCTTGCAAGTAAAATGGACGCTTAAGGGCAAGCGTCATTGGAGGCATCAGCGTCAGGCCAAGGGGGCCAACAAGGACTCAGTGCATCATGGAGCATGCATTAACGGAGTGCCTAGAGGGCTAGGCAAGAGAAGAGTGCAACACGGAGCTTGCACAAAGCAACTTATGCATCAGGGACGATGCATAAATCAAGTGGGGGAGAATGACACGGCCCAAACACAAATGGCTCAGTCCGTGTCGACAATTTCATATTTATCTCGAGATTTCCGACAGAAGAAGCATCAAGAAGGATCTAGAAGGGTCTAGAGGCTTCTAGACTGTTCTAGTGTGTTCTGGAAGCATCTAGAACACTCATGAAGGTTCTAGAATGTGCTGGAGATATCTTGTACATTCATGAATGTACTAGAGTGTGCTAGAAAATACTAGAACACTCAAGAAGGGTCTAGAGGGTGCTAGAAGTATCTAGCACTATCATGTAAATACTAGAATATTCTAGAATAGTATAGAATAGGGTAGTGTCTACTAGAGTGTTCTGGGCTTGTCCAGAACCTTATAGGACTTTCTAGACTTGTGTATACTCTAGGAGAGTAGTGTAGAGTATTCTAGATAACTCTAGGGTAGGAGTATTCTAGAATGGCCCCAAGGTAAGGGGGCTTACCTATAAATAGGCACTTAGGCTCATTTTGCCATCTAAGTTCCAACAAATTCCCAAAATCTCTTGTAAAGCATCTAACTCTTTTGTAAGAGCATTCTCTTATTAATATAAAGCCTTTTCCACACAAATACTCTCTTATTAAGTCTTTTCTTAGCAAGTCTAAACCAAGCTCATCGGCTTGCACACTTAAGGGGTCGAGATTAAGGCTGAGCTAGTTCAATCGTTAGTCATTGACACTAGTGCCGCACGGTTTTCACTAGGTAAATAAGTGAGCCCGTGACACTAGGAAGAAGTTTAAGTAGTTTTTAATGCTAACAATTCTATTTTTATACTTTTAACTTTACCTAACTTTTTGTATAATATTATTAGCTTTGGAGATTTATAATTTAATCTAAGTTAACCTAGGCGTTAGATGATCAAAATGTCAAGTAAATATTAGAATTTCAAATGTTATATTATTAATTCGAATATATATCGTTGTATATCATAATATGTTATATTATATATTAGGGTTTTTTTATGAAAAACAACCTCAAAGTTTACTCTTTTTATGAATTACAGCCTCAAAGTTTTTTTTTTATGAATTACAGCCTCCAACTTTCAAAAGTGACCACAATTACGGCCAAGTGACCGTTGACCACTATTTTTACCGTTGACCATCCCTTCTTCCCAGTCACTAACCAAGGCTGGTTAACCCTTTAATGCACCATATTAACTACCCAACCAACTCCTTTTTTAAAATCCCCTTTCTTCTTCTTCCTTGACCTACTTTCTTTCCCTCTCTCCTGAAGAACTCCTTTTTTTCGACCTTCATAGCTGACCAAGGTAAAATTCCTCCCTTTTTTTCGCTCATTTCAATTTCTTTCTTTGTATGGTTCGTTTGAAACCCTAATTTTAAGATTAGAACCCTAATTTTTTCGAGCCCTAATTTTTTTTAAAATTTCAGATGCCTGTTAATTTCCTCATGAATGATAAAGCAGAGGAATGCTACTTTGGGTATGATGTTACTGTTCAAAGGGGATGGACTACAAAAAACCCAGGTCGAAGGTTTGTTGCTTGCCCTGACTATGATGTTCACAGTAATTCAAGGGGTTGCAATTTTTTCCAGTGGGTGGACAATGAACAAACTGATTGGCAAAAAGATGTAATCTTGAAGTTAATGGATGAAAGGACTAAGTTACAAAGGGATGTTGAATATTTTCAAAGGAAATTACAACTAGCTAACAAGAAGATTTAAAAGACAACTACTGAAAGAATTATGATGAAGATGCTTTACCCTCAAAGGGTTTGGAGATGTGGATTCATAATGAATTGTTTTGTTGTAGTTCTTGCTGTCATTCTAATTCTTAGTTACCTTATGTGGAGTTAATAGATTGTACTATAAATTATGCTCTGTTTTGTAATCGGATATGGCTAATGCAAAGTGTTTTGTAATTGTAAGTTTTCTAATTAAATTGGAATGCAAAAATTAGTTAATGTTGTTGCCCAAAAAATGTTGTTCATAATCTTCATAACCTTCAAGTTAATGTTGTTGCCCAAAAAATTACACCCATTGTTAATAAATTAATACAGACAAGCTAGCAGCAATATTCAATCAAAATACCCTAAAAATTACAGCTACTTAATGTTCATACATCAAACTACATCAAACTAATACATAAAAATCCTAAACACAAGCAGGAGCAGGGTTGTCTGGGTATGCAGCATCATTCACACCTGTTGATGCTTGAGACAAGTTGGCAGAAGATGCTTGAGAAAGGTTGATGCTTCCCTGCACAAACACATAACCAAGTTAGAAATTGAAAACACAAAGAGCATGGGCTATCTTGAACTTAATGAACATTACCTGTGTATTGTTTTGAGACTTAATCCTTTTAGCCCTATATAATTCAACAAAAGGGTCCTCTTGCAATGGCCTTCCTCCTTTTCCCTTGGAATCAGGGACTTGACTTGGCTGAGTAGATGTGCATTTTCTCTTGTTGTGACCCAATTGTTTACACACAGAGCATCTGCTCTTTTTTCCAACCTCCCTGCCTACCTTTTCACCCCCAATCTTCTTCTTCTTTTTTGATCTCTTTTCATCTGGCTCAAGTCTTCTCTTTTTCTTTGATGGTCTTCCAGGTAGCTTCCTAAATGGTGGTGGATCAGGCTGAGTGTGTTGTGTTGTCTCCCAATCAGATGGTCCAGGCATGGGCCTAATAATAGGAGCATAGGCCTTTGCATATGAAGCTCTGCTGTAATATTCATGGACAAACTCTTCAGGATTACCCCTACTCTCCATGATGGTTGCATATGCATGATGACATGGAAGTCCTGTTAATTGCCACCTGTAACAGGTGCATGTCTTCTCAGCCAAATCAACTAGGCAAGTCTGATCATTGTAGTCCACCTCAAAAAGGGTGCTGCTAGCAACCCTCACTACACAACCTTTGTAAGCCTCCTTGGCCCAATCAAATTGTTTCTTCACATATGTCAACAATCCATCCTCCAAAGCCAAAAGCCCCTCCCTCTTGCTGTGATGCCTTTGCATAATGTACCTTCGCATCCACTCCATTAGTATGAGTATTGGCTTATCCCTTGCAGGCTTCATTACAGCATTAAATGACTCACACATGTTGTTTAGCAACATGTTGGATTTGCAAATAGTATCAAAAGCATGTCTGCTCCATGCACTGGGAGGTATGGCTGCCATGCAATCATGTGCTTCAACACTTAATCCCTTCAACTCATTCATCTTTTCTTTGAACATATTCTAAAAAAAATTGTAGGTATTAGATGCTGAATGTAAACACAAACAAGAGGAATTTACATGTAAATAAAGCAAGCAAACAAACAAATTCACCTGTGTTGTTGCCTTTGCAGCAGCCCATAACACAAATTTGTATGCCTCTCCATTCCATTTTTGCTTGAAATTGCTCCAAAGATGTCTCCAGCAATACCTTGATGATGCATCTGGTATAATGTCCTCCAAAGCCTTGATGAGGCCCTTTTGTCTATTTGACATGAATGTAAACCCACTCCCTGTGTTTGATCCCGATGCATCTTTCAAGTGTGTCAAGAACCAGGCCCAGCTATGATACTCCTCAACATCAACCACAGCCCATGCTAGAGGGTATACATTGTTATTTCCATCCTTACCCACAGCAGTTAGACATATTCCGGGGTGAGCTCCAGTCAAGTGACATCCATCTAGCCCTATTATTGATCTACATCCAGCTAATAATCCATCCAACGCATGCTTCAAACACATGAAGAACTTCTGAAACACATGCCTCTCAAGCCCTGTCATTACTCTAACTAAGGCTGTGCTACCTGGGTTATATTTCAACACAGTTGTTGCATAATCATGAACCCTCTTAAACTGCTCTGCCCCATCCCCATAAAGCATGATCTTGGCTCTAGCCCTTGCATACCAACATTTGGTGTAACTAACCATAATGCCATAATCTTCCTTAACTTGATTTTGAAGGCCCTTCACTAAATCCCACTCTAGGTACCTTCTCCACACTTCAAGATACCTATTTGCTAAAAATTTACTAGTAAGCTTCCTAGTTGTGTGCTTACTCCAACGTTGGTGATCCAACCTACACGTCTTAATTTGCATTGTTTCTTCTTGTTTTAACTTGCTAGCATGAATATAAAAACTACAGTTTTTCTTATCACATATACACTTACTCCTCACAGAACGTTTCTTGTTCCATGGACACTTGTCACACCTATCAACACATATTGCATCAAATCTTTGTTTATTGTTATGAAGAGAGAAAAATTCATACTTGTTTTCTACAGCATGCTATTGTACTATAGTCCTAAGCACCTCAACATTGGGAAAAATATAACCAACTCTCAAATTGATTTTCCTACCAAAATCAGTGTCAGGGTTAAACACAGGATACCTTGTTCCTCCTTCCTCTAGATCCTCTTCCACTAACTCATCTGAGGCATAATCTTCCTCCTTATGCTCAGAAAGACTACCCTTCTCTGCTTTACCAAACCAACACTCAGAAGCATCCTTGTTAATGTCTTCTATAATTGATTCACCAACCTTTTCAGAGAACAAATCAGCATCCTTAATATCATCAAAATCATCCTCCTCAAGATCTATCTCAGAATCATCACTTGAATCATCCTCAAAGACTAACTTTCTAGCTTTGGGCTTCTACTAAGATTCTCTGTTTGGGTGGTCCCCTTAGGTGGGGGAATGTTTAATACCTCCAAGACCTCAATATCAGGAAGTGGGTCATTTCTTGGGCTTCTACAAAAGTTTCTCTTTTGGGTTGTTGAAAGATTCTCTTTTTGGGTGGTCGAAATTCAGATGACAATGTCGAAATTGAACCCCAAATCACCAAAAAAACGCAAACTTTACTTAATAAAGTAAAAAAGAAGAGCGAAGAACTTACCTTTTTCCAAGCTTCGTATCAATGACGAACTCCAATGGAAGAAGAAGGGACAGCAATGGAGATGATGATGACAGTGACAGTTACCAAAAGAGATTAAATGTAGTTACAGAGTAATGAATAAACGTTGATTTTGAATTTGGGTGGGTTAAAGGGTTAACCAGCCTTGGTTAGTGACTGGGAAGAAAGGATGGTCAACGGTAAAAATAGTGGTCAACGGTCACTTGGCCGTAATTGTGGTCACTTTTGAAAGTTGGAGGCTATAATTCATAAAAAAAAACTTTGAGGCTGTAATAATTCATAAAAAGAGTAAACTTTGAGGCTGTTTTTCATAAAAAAAAACCCTATATATTATGCACAAAAATTTATTATCAAAATGTCAAACATATTATGGAATGACCTCTAATGTGTTATATTATAAACTCAATTCTAATGATTAATACCAAAGAGATGTATTGCAGAAGGCAACAAGGCCAAACACATTTTGTGTTAATATAATACAAGGCCAAATATATATGATTATATCAGCAAATATTCTATGATATATTTCAAAATATTTATTATTATTAACCCTGTAATCACTAGTGGAAAAAAGCTTAAGGGCTGCGGTTTTTTAGCCCCTTTGGGCTGCATTTTTTGACCCCAGCCATTATTGTAGCAGCAACAAATAATATAAAAGGGCTGCGGTCAAAAAACGCAGCCCAAAATAAGGTAAAGGGCTGCGGACATAGGAAAAAACCGCAGCCCTTAAGCTTAATAGGGGCTGTGTGTTGGAAGCTCAAGGGCTGCGGACAGGAACTAAAAACCGCAGCCCCTTTGTGTAATATGGGCTATGTGTGGAAACATCAAGGGCTGCAGACAGGCTTGAAAACCGCAGCCCCTTTCCTTTTTTTTTTTTTTAATTTTTTTTTTGTTTTCGTAATATTTGTATAATAAATAATAATTATTAGCATAAATATTAAATAATAAATATTTCACAATAATAAACCGTCGATAAATACCAAAATATTACTCAATTATAATATATATTATATATATAATATTATATACATAAAGTATATACAACCGCATATAATTAGAAATAAATCGATACATATAAATTAAAGTACTCTAGCTACACGATATATACATATATATATATATATAATAATCTAGCTACCAACTTAATAAATTAGAAATAAACACCGCGACTTTGTCCTTGACTTTGCGTAGTTCAATATCCGTCAATTCGCGTGTTGGTCTTGGAGAGTCAATAATCTACGAATTAAAATCAATTATTATTATTAAAAAGTTAGTCGTACATTATATAATATAATTAATATATATATTATAAATAAATAATTTAAAAAACATATATAATAACTAATTAAATAAAATACTTACGGAATCAATATTTTGAACCCCGACATTCTTGACGGCTTCGATGAGATCATCCATAAATTTAATAACGTAGTAGCCGCAATGAATGGAATTTTTTTGTTGAAAACACTAAGAAAAAAAAATATTATATATTAGTGCCAAATAAAAAATGCTTCAAAACCGTTAAAAACGCAACTTAACACTTAATTTTGAGCAAATGACAATTATTTTCGATTCTAACAACTTTAACACAATTATATATACCAAATAATGTTGTGTGCCAAGTTTCATGCATAACAAACAAGGTTTAAGCTACTTTACGCTCGAAAATGCCAAAATTCATTAAAAGCGTTAAAAAACGCAACTTGACCCTTAATTTTGAGCAAATGACAACTATTTTCAATTCTAAAAACTTCAACACATTTATATATACCAAATAGTGTTGTGTGCCAAGTTTCATTCATAACAAACAAGGTTTAAGCTACTTTACACCCGAAAATGACAAAATTCATTCAAAACCTTAAAAAACGCAACTTGACCCTTAATTTTGAACAAATGACGACTATTTTCAATTCTAACAACTTCAACACATTTATATATACCAAATAGTGTTGTGTGTCAAGTTTCATTCATAACAAACAAGGTTTAAGCTACTTTACGCCCGAAAATGACAAAATTCATTCAAAACCGTTAAAAAACGCAACTTGACCCTTAATTTCAAGCATATGAAACCAATTATCAATTCTAACAACTTCAACACATTTATATATACTAAATAGTGGTGTGTGTCAAGTTTCATTCATAACAAACAACGTTTAAGCTACTTTACGCCCGAAAATGACAAAATTCATTCAAAACCGTTAAAAAACGCAACTTGACCCTTAATTTCAAGCATATGACAACTATTATCAATTCTAACAACTTCAACACATTTATATATACCAAATAGTGGTGTGTGCCAAGTTTCATTCATAACAAACAACGTTTAAGCTACTTTACGCCCGAAAATGACAAAATTCATTCAAAACCGTTAAAAAACGCAACTTGACCCTTAATTTCAAGCATATGAAACCAATTATCAATTCTAACAACTTCAACACATTTATATATACTAAATAGTGGTGTGTGCCAAGTTTCATTCATAACAAACAACGTTTAAGCTACTTTACGCCCGAAAATGACAAAATTCATTCAAAACCGTTAAAAAACGCAACTTGACCCTTAATTTTGAGCAAATGACAACTATTTTCAATTCTAACAACTTCAACACATTTATATACACCAAAGAGTGTTGTGTGCCAAGTTTCAATCATAACAAACAAGGTTTAAGCTACTTTACGCCCGAAAATGACAAAATACATTCAAAACCGTTAAAAAACGCAACTTGACCCTTAATTTTGAGCAAATGACAACTATTTTCAATTCTAACAACTTCAACACATTTATATACACCAAAGAGTGTTGTGTGCCAAGTTTCAATCATAACAAACAAGGTTTAAGCTACTTTACGCCCGAAAATGACAAAATTCATTCAAAAACCTTAAAAAACGCAACTTGACCCTTAATTTTGAGCAAATGACAACTATTTTCAATTCTAACAACTTCAACACATTTATGTACACCAAAGAGTATTGTGTGCCAAGTTTCAATCATAACAAACAAGGTTTAAGCTACTTTACGCCCGAAAATGACAAAATTCATTCAAAAACCCTAAAAAACGCAACTTGACCCTTAATTTTGAGCAAATGACAACTATTTTCAATTCTAACAACTTCAACACATTTATGTACACCAAAGAGTATTGTGTGCCAAGTTTCAATCATAACAAACAAGGTTTAAGCTACTTTACGCCCGAAAATGACAAAATTTATTCAAAAACCTTAAAAAACGCAACTTGACACTTAATTTTGAGCAAATGACAACTATTTTCAATTCTAACAACTTCAACACATTTATATATACTAAATAGTGGTGTGTGTCAAGTTTCATTCATAACAAACAACGTTTAAGCTACTTTACGCCCGAAAATGACAAAATTCATTCAAAACCGTTAAAAAACGCAACTTGACCCTTAATTTCAAGCATATGACAACTATTATCAATTCTAACAACTTCAACACATTTATATATACCAAATAGTGGTGTGTGCCAAGTTTCATTCATAACAAACAACGTTTAAGCTACTTTACGCCCGAAAATGACAAAATTCATTCAAAACCGTTAAAAAACGCAACTTGACCCTTAATTTCAAGCATATGAAACCAATTATCAATTCTAACAACTTCAACACATTTATATATACTAAATAGTGGTGTGTGCCAAGTTTCATTCATAACAAACAACGTTTAAGCTACTTTACGCCCGAAAATGACAAAATTCATTCAAAACCGTTAAAAAACGCAACTTGACCCTTAATTTTGAGCAAATGACAACTATTTTCAATTCTAACAACTTCAACACATTTATATACACCAAAGAGTGTTGTGTGCCAAGTTTCAATCATAACAAACAAGGTTTAAGCTACTTTACGCCCGAAAATGACAAAATTCATTCAAAAACCTTAAAAAACGCAACTTGACCCTTAATTTTGAGCAAATGACAACTATTTTCAATTCTAACAACTTCAACACATTTATGTACACCAAAGAGTATTGTGTGCCAAGTTTCAATCATAACAAACAAGGTTTAAGCTACTTTACGCCCGAAAATGACAAAATTTATTCAAAAACCTTAAAAAACGCAACTTGACCCTTAATTTTGAGCAAATGACAACTAATTTCAATTCTAACAACTTCAACACATTTATGTACACCAAAGAGTATTGTGTGCCAAGTTTCAATCATAACAAACAAGGTTTAAGCTACTTTACACCCGAAAATGACAAAATTCATTCAAAAACCTTAAAAAACGCAACCTGACCCTTAATTTTGAGCTAATGACAACTATTTTCAATTCTAACAACTTCAACACATTTATATACACCAAATAGTGTTGTGTGCCATGTTTCATTCATAACAAACAAGGTTTAAGCTATTTTATGGTCGAATTGTTTTCAATTCTAACTAATTTCAATCATTTGACAAATGTTTTCAATTTTAATTAATTCAAGACAATAATATATACTAAATAATGTTATATATACCTTTACTGCTCTCCATTTCGGGTTAGTGGCTCTTGTAGCACATCCCATTTCGCCACGCATTTTCTTCATAACCCTGAGACACAAGAGTAAAGAAATTAATTGAAATTAATTGACAATAATATATATATAACACTTAAATGAAATTAATTGACAATTTATAAACTTACGAATTCAACAAAGCTTTAAATTTCATGTTGCGAGGCACGGGATTTCCACGACTTAGTGAGTCGAAAACGTGCACCATATTGGTCATCGGACATATGACCAAAAGCATCCAGTGCACACTACAAAAACCACGATTTTAAATCATCAAGATAGAGAATATGTGAACGTAAGTAAAATCAAAATTTAAGTTCAATTTAATAAAATAATAAAACTAATCACCTTTCATAGTACGGGGCCAGAATGAATGAGTGTTTCGATTCAAATGAATGTTTCAAAGCACGTTCTACGTATGCTTTGACGTCATCTGGATCAGTAACACTCTTTTCACCCCTAATAGACTCAGGATCAAACCATCCAAATGTTATTGGAGGTTCGAGGCTATTCAACTCCTCGTACATCCCACTAAACTCACGAATAAGAAAATTTTGTCAGTCATTCGATTATTAAAACAATTAAACAATAAAACCTAAATTGTAAGATAAAAAATCACATACAGCATGTAGACATGAATAAGGGCGACATTCAACATCTCCCCTCGCAAAAATTGCCCAATGTCACTAGGACCAATAATGACGAAACCATTTTCGGCAGTGTGAAATTGGTCCGTGCCTAGGGGTAGAAGAAGTGGGTCCTCCTCAGTCATGCGAGATGCACCCTTGTGCAGCCATAGACAATCTGAAGAGAGATCTTTAAGCTCCTCATCAGTCAAGATTGGAGTGATTGTTTTAGATCCAATTGTTCCTTTTCCCTCAAGTCTTCCTTCATGTCGAGAGGTGGGTAGTCCAATAGGCTTTGCCATAGCCATATACTCGGCTATAAAATTACCAATCTCATCGCTTACAGTGCCTTGAATCATACTCCCCTCTGGTTGTGCTGGATTCCTCACTTTGTTTTGTAACACACCCATGTGTCTCTCAAAAGGATAGCACCACCTTAGAAAAACTGGACCTAAAAGCTTGATTTCACGAACAAGATGAACAATAAGATGAACCATTATGTCAAAGAAAGAAGGTGGAAAATACATCTCAAACTTGCATAAAGTTACAATCACGTCGAGTTGAAGAGCATCAAGTTTAAAGGGATCAAGAACTTTACTACAAATAGTGTTGAAGAACGAACATAGCTCGGTAATAGCATATCTCACATGTTTTGGCAATATTCCACGTAGTGCGATCGGTAAGAACACTTGCATCATTACATGGCAATCGTGAGATTTCATGCTTCCCAACTTCAATTCACCATTAAGGGTCACAAATCTCTTCATGTTAGATGAGTACCCAGAGGGAACCTTAATGCCATACAAAGACTCACAAAAGGCTCGCTTCTCTGCTTTGGACAATGTGTAGCAAGCTGGAGGCAAATAAACTTTTTCACTACTCATCTTCTTCTTACCGACCTTTCCCTTGCTACTACCACCAACTTCATCAGTTCTTTCTCTTTTCTTACTCCCCTTAACCTGTGCCCACAACTCCGGACGAATACCCTTACATTCAAAGTAATCTCGCACGGCCTTATTATCCTTTGTCTTACCCGGAATGTTCATGAGAGTCCCGAGTATGGCATCGCATACATTTTTCTCTATATGCATAACGTCAAGACAATGCCTAACCTGTAGATCTCTCCAATATGGAAGCGTCCAAAAGATTGATTCTTTTTTCCACAGTCGATCTTCACCCCCTTGCACTTGCCCTGTTTTACCAAATACAGTTTCAACCCCCTTAACTTGTTCGTAAACCTCATAACCGGACAACGGTCGACGAGCTACACGGTCCTCAACCTCCCCGTTGAACATCTTCTTCTTCTTACGGTATTGGTGATCTCGTGGGAGGAACTTTCGATGATTCATGAATACATGTTTGCACTTAGGAATCCACGTGGATTCCATGTCATCGATACATATTGGGCACGCTTTCTTCCCTTTGTTCTTATACCCTGATAAGTTTCCATAAGCCGGAAAATCGTTAACGGTGCATAAAAGCATTGCACGCAAGGTGAACTCCTCATTAGCATATGCATCATACACGGAAACTCCTTCATCCCACATCTTTCTCAAATCCTCAACAAGAGGTGCAAGATACACATCTATGTCGTTACCAGGTTGCTTAGGGCCCGAGATAAGAAGCGAAAGCATAATGTACTTACGCTTCATACACAACCAAGGTGGCAAATTATAAATAACTAAAAGTACCGGCCAAGTACTATGTTGAGAACTAAGATTGCCAAATGGGTTCATTCCATCCGTGCACAGTTCGAGCCTTAAATTACGAACTTCATCCCCAAAAGTCTTGTGCAACCTATCAATACTCTTCCACTCCGGAGAATCGGATGGATGTGTGAGCAAGTGATCTTTCTTCACCCTATTTGCATGCCACCTCAAATTTAACGCATCTTTCTTTATAGAAAACAAGCGCTTGAATCTTGGTATTATTGGAAGATACCACAATACCTTAGCCGGGGGCCCTTTAGCATCTCGAGCCCCTTTACGCTTGTAACGCGATAACCCACACCTAGGACACTCTTCTAAGTTCTCGTTTTCATTCCGATACAATACACAATCATTCGGACACGCATGAATCTTCTGGTACTCTAACCCGAAAGGACACATTAGCTTTTTGGCATAGTATGTCGACTTTGGAAGTTCATTTCCCTCGGGAAGCATCTCACCTAACGCTTCTAATAACATTGTGAAACTAGTGTCACTCCAATTGAACTTTGACTTAATGTTGAAAATCGTCAAAACTGCTGTAAGCTTGGTGAACTTTGTACATCCAGGATACAAAGGCTTTTGAGAAGCCTCTGTCAACAAGTCAAATACACGAGGACGTTTTCCTAACTCATCCTCGACTCCCTCCATCATCTCATCAACACGATCCACATCCTCATCAACATTCTCTTCATCCACTACATCCTCATTAACATCGGCCACATTATTGACATCCTCAACAACCCTATTTTCCTTGTAAACTCCCTCCTCACCATGCCAAACCCAAACATGATATTGAGGCCTAAACCCACGTCGGAGTATGTGCTCCCTAAGCATATAAACACTATCTACCTTTGATACATTGCCACAATTGACACATGGGCAATAAAAACCAACTCCCCCCGTCCTAATTTGATGTTCAACCGCAACACTACAAAATTCTAACACGCCATCAATAAATTCCGACGATTCAATGCTTCCATACATCCAAGAACGATCTTTTGTCATCCTAAGTGTGATTATTTAATTCAAAACAAAATTAATACACATTACATACATAACTATATATATATATATATATACTTAACCCTAGATAACCCAAATTTACCCCATCTAACCCTATTTCAACTTCATATTATTGAAATTATTCAAATTATGTGTACTTTAATGAATTAACAAACCATACATAATAAGTAAACTATATTGTGATTGTTCATACATAAATAAACTATATACAAAATTAAATTACATACATAATTAATTAAACTACATACATATACACAAGTAAACTACATACATAATGAATTAACAAACAAAATACACATAAAAATAATTAACAAAGTAAATATAACAACTTGAAAAAATGTAAAACTTAAAAATTAAAGAACTTAAAAGAACTTAAATTATCAACAAACTAACAATAACACCAAATATATAAACACATAAACATATCAAACAAAATCAAAATATATAAACACATAAATTATACCTTGAATTTTTGCGGGTTTAAGATTATGTAACCTATACAATGAAAAACCAAATCAAAATTAGTATAAAAAAAATTAAGCCCTAAAACACAACAAACATTGAAAACTTAAAATTAGCTTGAATTATAAAATTAAACCTTCAAGAAAAACAAGAACTAAGCCCAAATTTTCGTGGGTTTTGAAGGATGAGAAGACTTTCGAAGTTTTTGATGATTTTCGAAGCTTTTGAGAAGACTTTGAGAAGAATTTCGAAGCTTTTGAGAAGAATTTCGAAGCTTTTCAATGTTTGAGAAACTTTTTGAAGCTTTTCAATGTTTGAAGATGAGAAGAAACTTTGAGAAAATTAGGAGGAAGAAACTTTGAAGATGAGAAGAAAGTATTAAATTTCGTGAGGAGAGAAGAGTCAGTAATTTGAAGCTTTAATGTCCGCAGAAGATGAAGGCAAGAAGCTTTAATTTCGTGAGGAAGATGAAGGCAAGAGTCAGTAAGGCCAAGAAGAGAAGATGAAGTCAGTAAGCTTAGGGCTGTTTTGAGAAGAGAAGGCAAAGATGAACGTTTGGAATATCAGAATATGAACATTTGGAATAATAAAAAGCGCGATTTTTATTTTTTTTTAAGATGGTTTAGGGCTGCGGTTTTCAGTAATGTCCGCAGCCCCTTTGTTAATTTTTTTTTTTTAAAATTTCCTCAATTTCTTAAAATGATAAGGGCTGCGGACACACTAAAAAACCGCAGCCCCTTGGTTAATTTTTTTTTTTTAAAATTTCATTATATTTTTTTTGAATGGTTAAGGGCTGCGGACACATAAAAAACCGCAGCCCTTTCTTTATCATACTCTTTGAAGCTGTTTTGGGCTGCGGTTAACTGTAAAAACCGCAGCCCTTTCAATAATTTTTTTTTTTATTAGTCATATTGGCTGCGTTTTCCAGAAAACCGCAGCCAATAAGCAGCAGCAAATATCTTTTTTTCCACTAGTGAATATTACATCAAAACACAAGTTAAAATTAAAATTATCAAATATCTCCTATCATACTATCGAATATATATCGGCATATACACAAATATTTGGTGTTCGGGAGAGGAATAATTGTTCTACATGAACTGACCATGATATATTTTCCTTTATTTCATAGTATATATTGGACCATAATGTTACACATTTCGAGTTGTAACATCATATATTTAAAATCATATATGATGAACCATTCTTTCTTAATATATCAAATTGATTAGATTATATATGATATGTTGTTAATAGTTTGAACAATTACACCTATTACAAATAAATAACAATTGAGTGTACCCTATATTATTTGTTTTTTTGGGGTTGTACAACCAAACTCTTTATTTGTTGTGTTCTTCTTCTTTTCAAAATGACCCTTGATCCTCTTTTTGCGTCCTTTAGTCACTGATTTATCCGGGTCTAACACCGTGAATGAATTCCTAGAGACGTTGATTGTGATGTCTGTTCTTGGATTAATTCTTCTTGCAACCGTTGAACTTATTGGTACGCTTTGTGACATATATCCTCAACCACCCTCCGAGTATTGTTGTTATGTTGTGCTTTCAAAACCAAATTGTACATCTTACGCCCATGTTATGCCTCCATTGTAATGCCAACAACCTTTGAGTATTGTCGTTGTCTTTGTTATGAGGGACTTGATTGTAGAACATTTTCTCCCATACATCCTTTTTAGCACATTTTGTCCATCGAGGTAAGATGTATTTTTCTAGAATCTTTGATATGGAATGATTATAAAGTATGCGCAAACAATGACAACATAACCAATTACAAGCCTCAAAATTTTTACATATGCACTTAACATTAACATTTCCTTGGTTGTTCATATATACAACTAGGGGTGTTCAAAAATACCCGACCCGCCCGACCAGACCCGATGACCCGCCAACCCGTCTCATAAATAGCGGGTCAAAAAATGAAAAAAGTTGAAAAGCCCGGGTCGGGTACCCGACCCGTCTTAACCGGGTCGGGTCATGGGCCGATATAAATTTGATCCAGGTACCCGCTAAATACCCGGTAGACTATTTTAATATAAATACTCATTTTTTTTAGGGTTATCATATTCTAATTTCAAAACATTACCTACCCAACTGAAGTACCCAGCGCCTCTTAAGTCTTCACTTCTCTCCTTTCCCACTTCTTCTCCTTTCTTTTCTCACTTCTGTATCAAAGTGTTTTTTTTTTTTTTTTTTTTATCCTTTTCGTTTTGTCTGCATCAATGTGATTTTGTTTTTTTTATTTTTTTTATTTTTTGTTAGATTTATGTTCTTTTTTGTATGATTGTATCAAGGTTTGTTATGATTTTTTTGTTAGATTTGATGATGATGAATTTCTGATTTTGATTTCATTTTTTTCGTTTTTGTTATGTTTTATTTCATCTACTTTTAGATTCTCTGATAATAGATTTATGTTTTTTTTTATTTCGTTTTTTCTACCGTATGTCTATCAATTATCAAGGATTCAAGGTGATTTTTTTTATTTTTTTTTTGAATCATTTTCGTTTTTTTGTATCAAGTCAAGGTGATTTCGTTTTTTTGATACTTTTTTTGTTAAATTTATGTTCTGTTTTGTATCAGATATGTTCTGATTTTGTTTGTGTTAGATTTAATGATGATGAATTTCTGATTTTGATTTTTTTTATTTTAAAAATCTACCCAGAATTTTATTTTAAAAATAATAATTAAATCTGAAAATAATCAAAAATAATAATCGGGTACCCGGTGTCCCGACCCGTTATATCCGGGTACCCGCATTAAATGGGCCGGGAAACGGGCCGTTAAAAAAGGTACCCGGCTAACCGGGTACCCGATAATGAACACCCCTATATACAACAGTTTGTGCGCTTTCTTTCATATCTTCTATCCACACCCTACAAAATATACTTAACGTTTACAATCTCAATTAAAATTTGTACATTGACAAATATAATATATTATATTACCAAATATAATAAATTATGGTCCCAAATATATTACATCATATTCCCAAATATAGTACTCCCTCCTATTCAGCTTAAATGTCCAATTTAGTTTTTCACACTTGCCGAGGCAACATTTTAACTCTTAATATCTCAAATTTTTCTTAATTAAAAATTATAAAAATTTGATATTAATAATCCTTGTATTGAGACGAATCAAACAAGATCCCACATGACTATATTTTAACTTATAGATTAAGAGTAAAATACAAATTAAGAGTGATAAGTGAATAGTGCCGAAAAAACAAATGGGACATTTAAGCTGAATAGGAGGTAGTATTTTATAACACAAATTATATTACATTATAATAAAAAAAGATAATGAATTTTAACACCAAAACTATTATTTTATAATACCAAATATAATGTATATATTAGGATTGACATAAATGTAGAGTATATCAAATTTAAACTTACTTGTATACTTGCAATCCATTATCATGTGTAACTTCTGCCACATAACAAGATATAGCTATTTTGAACTCCTCTTCGAAATCTCTAAATAGAGATGCAGTGTAAACCTCAGCAGCATGTTTGAGCAACCCAACAATACGTAGATTAGAAGATGGTGTTGTCCTTGAACAGTAGAATTCTGCTTCAATCTCTCTTTTCCTCCATCTTTCAACTGTGTTTTGGAAAATCTTATAAAATTGGGTCAAACTAATTGTTTTTGTTGCTTCAATCCGATGGCACTATTAGTTGATTCACTGCTTTGAGAGGATAGAATCCCAGCTGAGAAGAAATCTTTACTTAATCCTGTGCACCATTTGTGTCGTATTTTGTTCAATCGATCAAACCACTTGTAGAATTCTTCATTGTCTTTCATGATGTACATTGTTACCATATTATCCTAACACTCATTAAATTATTCCTCACTGTTGCATCCCATCAAGCATTTATGAAAAGTTTCCTTGAATCCAACATTTGACTTTAACGATCCAAATCTTGACACTGCATTTTTTAACAGGTGCCACAAGCATAATCTATGCTTTGCATCTGGAAATATGTGCATATTATAATACCAAATATCATATTATATAGCTACATACAACCCCATATAATATACAAA